>VYZT01007499.1:39089-103915 GCA_013400735.1 Pomatostomus ruficeps | reverse complement strand
GTTGGTTTTTTGGGTTTTTTTGTCTTAGCTAAACTGAAATTGAAACCTTATGGTCATTGCTGTCCACAGTGGATGAAGCAAGAACCTGGTGGACAAAATAAAATGGGGCTTATTTTGGTTTTAACATAAATATGCAGCTTTAAGGACTGGGGAATTTATATTTGCTGTGATATTTATGCACTTTTGCTTAAAAAACCTCCTTCTAATAAGTGATTTCACAGAATCACAGAGTACCAGGTTGGAAGGGGACCTCAAGGATCATCTGATCCAATTTTTATTGGCAAAAGCCAAAGAAATTGTGTACAGAATAAAATCCTACTGGTGTCATCCTCTAATAAATCTGCCTGAGACACCGGTTTGGAATATTCCATCCAGCCCTGGGATGGAGCAAGTCCAGAGGAAAATAGGGAAATCATCAAAGGGCTGGAGCCCCTCTCCCAGGAAGAATCACAGAATCACAATCAACAGCCCCAAGGAATCAGGGATCAGTTTGGGGAATTTCTGTGCCTGTGATAGGCGAGGGAGACGCTCCAGCTCCAGCTATTCTTTCCCTTTGTTTCCTCTGGGACAGGTGCCAAATTTCCCATCAAATGGACAGCGCCAGAGGCCATCAACTACGGTGTGTTCACCATCAAATCGGACGTGTGGTCCTTCGGGATCCTCCTGACAGAGATCATCACCTTTGGCAGGATCCCCTATCCAGGTATGGGAACCCCTATCCAGGTACAGGATCCCCTATCCAGGTATGGGAACCCCTATCCAGGTACAGGATCCCTTATCCAGGTACAGAATCCTGTATCCAGGTACAGGATCCCGTATTCACATAGAAGACCCCCTACCCAGGTACAGGATCTCTATCCAGGCACAGGATCCCCTATCCAGGTATGGGAACCCCTACCCAGGTACAGGATGCCTTATCCAGGTACAGAATCCTGTATCCAGGTACAGGATCCCGTATTCACATAGAAGACCCCCTACCCAGGTACAGGATCTCTATCCAGGCACAGGATCCCCTATCCAGGTCCAGGATCCCTATCCAGGTACAGGATCCCTTATCCATGTACAGGATCCCTATCCAGGTACAGGATCCCTTATCCATGTACAGGATCCCTATCCAGGTACAGGATCCCTTATCCATGTACAGGATCCCTATCCAGGTACAGGATCCCTTATCCATGTACAGGATCCCTATCCAGGTACAGGATCCCTATCCAGGTACAGGATCCCCTATCCAGGCACAGGGCTCTGGGAATACAGGATGAGTGTCCAGCCCCTTCCAAACATCGAGTGCTGCTCCAGGCTTGGGGGCACTCACTGAAGTGTGCCCGGACACACAGAGCTGAATCTTGGAATCTGAGAATCCTTTAAATTGAAAAAGGCCTCTAAATGGAATTAACCCAGCACTGCTAAGCCCACCACTGACCCATGTCCCCAGGTGCCACATTTACATATCTGGTAAATCCCTCCAGGAATGGGGACTCCACCACTGCCCTGGGCAGCTGTGCCAGGGCTAGAGAACCCTTCCAGTGAAGAAATTTTTCCTAATATCTGGTCAAAACCTCCCCTGGTACAACTTGAGGACATTTCCTCTTCTTTCACTTGTTATCTGAGAGAAGAGCCCCCCCGGCTGCCCCCTCCTGTCAGGGAGTTGTGCAGAGCCAGAAGGGCCCCCCTGAGCCTCCTTTGCTCCAGGCTGAGCCCCTTTCCCAGCTCCCTCAGCCACTCCTGGGGCTCCGTTCCCTTCCCTGGACACGCTCCAGCCCCTCAAAGTCCCTCTTGTCATGAGGGCTCCTTCAAGCTGGGTTTCCTTCCCTCAGTTTGTGCAAAGCCAGACTTAGAGAGGGGAGTCGGGGAGGGACAGAGGGATGGAGGGGAAGCACAGCCCTGAGGAAGGGATGATTCCCCGCTATGGGAACCAGCGCAGCCCCTCCAGCCCTGCCCGGGTGGGAGCTGCTGGCAGCGCTGACCTTTCCCCCCGGGTGCTGGATAATCCTGCTGGGCGCTGTTTCCCTCCAGGGATGACGAACCCCGAGGTGATCCGCAACCTGGAGCGGGGCTACCGCATGCCCTGCCCGGAGACGTGTCCCGGGGAGCTCTACAGCATCATCCTCAAGTGCTGGCGCAGCAACCCCGAGGAGCGCCCCACCTTCGAGTACCTGCAGTCGGTGCTCGAGGACTTCTACACCTCCACGGAGAAGCAGTACGAGCCCGAGCCGCAGCAGTGAGCCCTGGCCACAGCGCCGCAGGAAAGCCACCCCCGGCGGCGGTTCGGGCAGGCGATTCCTGTTCTCCCGTCCGCACCGGGAGACGGCGAATGAGGAGGGACAGGAGGGAGGAGGATGCTGCCGGCTCTGTGGGTGTCGCAGAGACTGGAGAGGTGGCTGAGAGATGGCGCAGCTTCTTCCTCGGAGGGCTGTGCCCACTTTGCAGGCATCACCTCTGGCACGAAGGACAAAAAACTCCTTTGGATAGGGAAAATCCCCTCGGCCCCGCAACTGCAGCCCCGGGAAGACGGCACCGCGGCCAGGGTGGTGATGTGGGGGTGAAGAGTCTCTGCCCCACTGCTGGCAACCCTTCACCCGCTCCGTGCCACGGGCAGGGCTGGGAGCGTGTCCCGCCCGCACCTCCCTGGACCGCACGGGCTCTGGAGCGCTCCTTCCAGGGGATGCCTCCGCTCCGCCTCCAGGCAGTAATAAAAAACTGGATACGAGGATTTCCCAATTCTTTGTTCGGGCGTCAGGGTGTGAGTGAGGCCCGGTCCTTGCCGTGCCCACCTGCAGCCCCTGGAGGAGAAGGGAGAGGCCGGGGGACTCCCCGAGCAGCGCGGGGTGATGCCAGGGTGGTACCCCGGGCTGGAAGGGGAGGATGCCCGAGGAGCAGGAGGGATGTTCGTGGTGTGGCCACGAGATGTCTCTCCTTCCCAGCGAATCCGGACGGCGCTTGGGAAGTAAAAACTCCTGTAATAAAACAGCTCGGAAATCAAACTCCTCCTCGCTTGGCTGAGCCGGAGCTGCACAAGCTCCCGGTGCAACACCACGGCCGGTCCCGCTCCGCACCCAGCGCCGGCAGGGCTCAAATCCATTTCCCTGGTTTCTGGTGAATCTACCACCCAGGGGAATGCCCACAAGAGGCTTCAGGCTGGGCTCCAGTCAGGATTTTCACTGGGCTGGGGAGTGGACGGCAAAGAAAACAGGCACAGATGGCTCGTGGGAAGGGTGTGAGGACCACGGGCTGGGACACAGGGGGATCCACAGAATCATCTCCCCGGGGTGTTTCATCTGCTACTTTCTGCTCCGTGGAGGAAATTTGGAGTCCGGCTGTAGAGGGTGCATTTCACAGCAGAACAGGGATGCTGCAGGAAGGAAACAGCAGAGATGAAAAGAGAAATCTCTGGGAGATCTGACAGGATTCAAATGGGGTTTATAAGAAAAATTGAGACAGACTTTTAACCATGATCTGTTGTGATAGAACAAGAGATGATGTTTTTAAACTAAAATACAGTTTAGAGCAGATATAAGGAAGATTTTTTTTTTTAGAATAAGGGTATAAAACACTGGCACAGGTTGCCCAGAGAAGCTGTGGCTGCCCCGGGATCCCTGGAAGTGCCCAAGGCCAGGTTGGACGGGGCTTGGAGCAGCCTGGGATAGTGGAAGGTGTCCCTACCCATGGCAGGGGGTGGAACTGGATGATCCTTAAGGTCCCTCCCAACCCAAACCATTCCATGATTCTGTGTCCTGTTTCCTGTCAGAAAAAACACCCAACCAACCCCAAGGCATGACACAGAATCACCTGCTCATTCCACTACTGCGCAAGAGCCTGGGAGAAAAAGGAAAATTCTCCACAAATTGTAGGGACAGCTGGGCCATTGGCAGCTCCATTCAGCGCCAGGCCTTGATCTTCAGTGCCATAATGTCCCTGTCTGTCACCTGCAAGGAGACAAAATCCCCACTGAGAGGCCAGCATCACTTTCCAAGCGTGTTCCTGATGGGATAACGAGTTTGTGTTGGCATGAATAGCACTTTCCCTGTCTTCAAATGTTTTGCAGACCCACACAAAGATCATGCTGGGGTTGACTTAGCATTCCCAGGAGGCCAAAATCTCTGGAGATGGCTGGGTTACACAGTCTGGAAATGTCATTCTTGATGGGGAAAGGAGGAGTTAATAACAGTGATCTCCCAGACTCAGGGAAAAGGGAACTGGCTGAGATGATCCAGCCTCAGAAATGCTGGGCTGGAGAAACCCTAAAGTGTCCGGGATTTTTCCGTAGGGATGGTGGGTGGAGGTCTGTGGGAGACCTGCACTCCTCTAGGAGTGCGCTGGAGCCGGGTGGGAAACCTTGAGCTGTGGAAAACATCTCTATTTCACCACCTGAACCCCATGAACTCAGTGCTAGTGAGTCCTAGAAATAATTCAAGATTAATCAGGCTCAGTCCAGTCCCTTCATGGTTCTCAAGGGACAAGATACCTGTGCTATAATTACTCAAAGACCATTTTAATCCACAGGGGGAAAAAAAACCCAACAATTTATTCAATAACTTCCCTGGAGTTGAAGGAAAAGTCTTTCCCCTTGCTTGAACTCCAGCTTGGTCTCTCCCAGATCCCAGGAACTCCACGCAGAACCAGCAGATTCCAGTTAATGACATGATAGTCAGGAAATAAATACAGATGAAAGCTGCTTGGCTCCTTGGCTGTTAATATTTTATTGAAGCGAAAACTGTGGATTATTTGCACTGGAGCAAAGCAGGAAGAAGGGCTGCAGGGTGTCTGCTGAGCACTTGTACATTGCATTATCGCCCAAGGCCAAAGTGTCAAGTGTTGTAGCTCAAATTAGAAAGGAAATGGATATTTTTATGGCCAGCAGCAGCACGTGGCCGAGCCCAGGGTGAGCACAACAAGAGCCTGTGAGCTGAGCTTCCTCTGCACTGGACACCACGGCCCTTTTGTTCCTGCTGCACAAATTCGTTAAATTTGTTCCCTGCAGCAGCCCTGGCTCCATGATCCCCTCTATGAAGGCCTGGAGGAAGCCACTGGAAACTCCTCCCTTGCTTTGGGGAGCGGCTGGGGCTGTGCTACCAAGCTGAGCCTTTCCACAGGATGAAGGGAGAGCATGAGCTCCGTGAGCAGCCACGGGTTTACAAAACATCCACGGTTTTACAAAACACCCATGGATTTACAAAACATCCACAGTTTTACAAAACACCCCCCCAAACCCCTGGGAAATGGATCCCACAGCTCCACCCCAGCTGGACAGAACAGGACCTGCCTTCCTGAGTATGGACATCAGGGGCTGCAGTCACAATCCCAGGTGAGGAGTGGGGTGCTGTCCTCTGTGACCTCCAGTCCAGGGTGTCTCCAATGCCACCCGAAAGCTCTGCAAGAGCCCCTTTGTCCCCACACCAACTTGGCAGCCTCAGAGATGTCCCTTCACATGGGTGAGCTCCAAGCTCAGAGGGTCTTGGAGCAGGAGAAAGGTGATAAAAGTGACCCAGGCTCTCAAATTCAGTTTGTGACCCTACCTGAGAAGAACTTGTGGGACTGTGCAAAGGTATTTTACAATATCTGAGTCAATTCCTGCCACAGACAGAGTGTGAACCCCTGAATGGCCCGGACAAAGATTAAAAAGATTACGCAGTGATGTGTATCTGGCAAAATATCCAAGATAATCCTTTCATTTCTTCCCTGAGTGCCACTGGAATGGTTTTTCCTGTTCTCACACTGAAAGATTCCGATGTCCATTATTGGTCTTTGCTTTCCCTTGGTCCTGCTCCTGCATCCCCATCTTCAGTCTGAAATTTCATCTCCGTGGGTAATGTCTGATATTATGCTGAGCTCATTGTCATTAACACCTTGTTTACAAGTGGTTTGAGGCTTCGGAGAGAAGGTTTTTGTGGTATTTGTCAGTTCTTCACTTTGCAGATGCAGAAATAGCCGGTGGCTGCAGTGTCAAACTTTGTCCAGGCAAGAGCTGTGCATTGTGGCATCTTGACAAAGTGGGAGGTGCTTCTGGAAACTTGGAGCCAGGGCCAGGAAGGGGAGACAGGCATGGAAAAACCAGCAGGTGCTGAAGGGAGAGGGGTAGGAGAGGGAGAGAGCAAAGGAAAACCAGCAGGAATGTGAAGAGCTGCAGGGCTGAGGTGACTTTTCTGATGCTTCTGTGGTGAGGTGTGGGCTCCAGCTTTTCTCAGAACACCCTGAGGATTTTCTCATGTCTAATAAAAGATTCGGCACAGCACAGATGCTCTGTCTGCAGCTGGAGCTGTGAGATGGGCTTGGTCAGCTGGGGTAAAGCAAGAGCGAAGCAGCCTCAAAGTCATGGCACAGAACCGTGGAATCATTTGGAATCAAAATGAGCTCACAGAATCATTTGGGATAGAAGAGATCTTAAAGTTCATCTTGATCCAACCGTCTGCCATGGACAGGGACACCTCCCACTATCCCAGGTTGATCCAAGCCCTGTCCCCAATCCCTGTCCAACCTGGCCTTGGACACTTCCAGGTTTGGGGCAGCCACAGCTTCTCCGCAGTCAAAAATTTATTCTTAATACCTGATCTAAATCTCCCCTCCTTCAGCTTAAAGCTGTTGTGCCATGTCCTAGGAAATGGGATTTCATTTCAATGCCATCTTGTCTGGAGCAGGACAGCACCGGCAGGCACAACTCACCCAGTGCACGCTGCCACATTCCAGGAGCTCAGGCTCTCTCCCAGGGGGATGAAGGGAGGATCCAGGTGTCTCCACCTGCTCTGGGCAGGACAGGCTGCCCGGAGCCTGCTGTGCTGGCACTGCAAACCGAGGAAGGGAGGCGCTGAGGAGCCCTCACCTCGCTCCGAGTTACCTCCACCCACGCACCGCGGGGTAAATATTCCCTGGCAAACACTGCCGAGCAAACAAGGGCATCGACGTCCTGCCGGGCTGAGCTCTGCTCTCCGAGCTGCCCCGCCAAAGGGAACAATGACCACTTTTCCCAGGAGGGAATCTGGGATCCTGTACATGCCCCTCCCTGGCCAGGCAGCTCAGCAGCCTAGTGCCAAGGGAGAGTTCACCGAGATTGCTTCTCCAAGGACTCTTGGTTCAGAGCATCCCCAAGGGTGGTGGGGCACCCCAGGCCAGCCCTGAAAAGCATTTGTGGCACCCCTAACCGAGGGGAGGCTGGGGCCATGTGTCACAGCCAGGCTGTGAGGGTGGCAGGGAGCACAGACACGTTCCTGGTGGGAAGCAGAGACAGACCCTGCAACAAATCAGCCCAAGGAAAGTCCTCTCCCTCCCCACCGGCTGCTCAAGGCAGCATTCCACCTCTGCCAGCAGCCAGGAAAACCCTACAGGGATAACAGGGCTCAAGGAAAGCATTTTCCTCAAACACTCAGGGCCCCTGGCTGCCCCAAAGAGGTTTGGGTTGGGCTGCAGGCCGAGGGCTGGGGCTGTTTCTAGAGGATTTCTCATCCCTCAGTGAGCTGAGCCAGGTGTTAGGACACCATCCCTGGCTTGGGAAGTCTCTAAATCACTGATTTCCTTGTTCTGCTCTCCCAGGGCTCAGGCTGCACCCTTCCCCAGGGGATCTGGGATTGCCCCCCACTGCAGACAGGCTGTGACCTGCCCTGGGTTCTCCTTCCCTAGGCTGCTTCCAGACCTCCCTTCTCCAGGGTTTGCTCCTCCCTCAAGCTGTCCAAGGTCACTCACAGTTAACATTAGCAAGTTATCCAGCCTGGAGAGCAGGCATGGCCAGCTGCTCTGGCCTGCTCACCATCCTGGGGCCTGGCAGCAGGAGATCCAGCTCTGACTCCCCTTGGAGATGAGGATGGCCTTGCCATGGCCACCAGCAAAGGGTTTGCAGTCAGCTTGTCCTCCCTGCCTTAAACCTGAACTCCAGGGCTCTGCCAGCAAAGCAGGAGGAAGGAACAAATCTCTGCAGCCTCCAATCCCCGTCACCATCCTCTGAATGCCAGATGTCACCCTAATTTTGCCAGAGCCAGACGTTTTACTGGCCATCATTGTTTCTGTGACACCCGGAGATTTCCCTCAGCCTTTCAATTCTATATTTAACTCATCCTCACCTGAACTTTCTTTCTGACCTTATCTTTCCTCTTTTTTTTTTTTTTTTCCAGGGCAGGCTGAAGCCACAGGGTGGAGACAGTGGGAGGGCAGCTGTGGCAGGGTGGTGGGAGTTTTCTGTGGTCAGTCCCCTGCCCTGGGCTGGGAATGTTCAGGATCATGACCAGAAATGGGAGTTAAAGCCACACGAATGTCTGGGAATGAGGGCACCGCTGGGAAAGAGGGAACAGCCTGCCCAGGGCAGTGGCTGAATCACCATCCCTGGAGGATGAAAAGCCGTGTGGATGAGGCACTTGGGGACTGGGCCAGCGGTGGCCTTGGCGGTGCTGGGGGATGGTTGGACTTGGTGATCCCAGAGGGATTTTCCAGCCTAAAGGATTCTATAACCACAGGGAGCCCCCAAGCCACAGCAAAAAGCTTTGACTGTGCTCTGGCAAGCAGGGGGTTCTTCAGCTGCTCTCAACAGGTCAATGTGAGAGGCTTTGCCCGTTTTCTCATCCAGATCAGACCTCCATAAAGACTGGCCTGTCCCATCCAGGAGATCAGAAATCAGTATCACACCTTGCCCCTCCCATCTGTGTCTGACCAACTTCCCTGAAATCACAGAATCACAGAATGGTTTGGGTTGGAAAACACCTTAAAAATCACCCAGTTCCAGCCTCCCTGCCAGGGACAGGGACACTTTCCCTGGGCTGTGCCTTTGCCATCTTCAAATGAGGAGCTCAGGGACCTTCCTCTGGCAGGGCTGCTCTGTCTGGGGTTGACTCTCCAGTACCTTAAACTTTGACACCTACTCAGTACAGCTGTGCTGGTAAACAAAAAAATTTCCAGTTCTTCCCCCTGATCTTGAGGCCGTGACTGTGCTAGTGAACTCTCTCAGCCTCCAGAACTGTGTCGACAGATCCAAAATGTATTTTGGGAGATGGTTCCTGGTGTGTGCTGTCTCCAGTCTGATGCCCAGGGACTGTTTGGGTCTTTGATGGTTTCTGGGAGCAGGTTGAGAGTTCAGCAGTGCGGATGATCAGATTCCTGGCTGGGTGGAATATAATACTACAGACACATCCAATAAACCCAAATTTGCCTGAAATCACCAGCGTTGGACAGAGCCACCTCTCCACGGGCCAACACCACAGAGGACACCAATCAACCCACCTGGTTAGACTGGAAAGAGTCACCTCTGCCATGCATAGACTGGGAAATGTTTATCCCAGGTGTTTGGATGCTCCTATAGGTTCCCAGCCCCGGCTCTGTAGGGGCCAGGAGCCCTCTGTATCTGCAGATCTCCTCCCCTTGGGCTGTGCAGCATCTCCCCACAGCTCCCCTGGCACCGTAGGTGGTCCCCCAGCCCCACCGCGCAGTCGCTTCCCCCTGATAACTCCAGGGTCTCAGAGGTCACCCCAAGGGCAGCAGGGGGACATGTATCAACCGCCCCCGACACGCTGCACTCCAGGAGTAGCTGTGTTTAGAGCCAGCCACTCTCTGATCTTCAATAACCTGGCAGCAGCTTGTAAACAGCGCGCTCGACGTGATAGCATCCTCCATGAGCAATTTACACCCTTCCCCCAGCCCCTGCCCTCCTCTCACTCCCACTTCGGCTGCCCGGAACCAAAATTGCTGGGAGAGGCTCAGCCTGTGGCTGAGAGTTGGATACAGTGGGTTGGGGAGTCAGGGAAGGCTGCAGGGTGGGAGCTCTGGTTTGTGTGTATGCTCTGCATGCATTTCGGGTGTTTCTAAAACATTGCTGTGCTTTGTCTCTTATGGATTTGATCTAAAAAGAGTGGGACAGTGGAAGACTGTAAAGCCTTGGGCATGGACCAACCACATCCCAGCCCCAAGGTGTGACCTGAAAATATAAAGCCACTTTTTGGGATAAAAGAAACACCCACCAAGCTGGCAATCTAAATTCGGCTCCAGTTTTACAGAATCGTGGAATGGTTTGGGTTGGAAGGGACCTTAAAGATCAACTTGTTCCATTATCCCAGATTGCTCCAAGCCCCTTTGTCACTGCCAGGGATCCAGGGGCAGCCACAGCTTCTCTGGGCACCCTGGACCAGGGCCTCCCCCCCCTCACAGCCAACAATTCCTTCCCAATATCCCATCCATCCCTGCCCTCTGGAGTGGGAAGCCATTCCCTGTGTTCTGTCCCTCCAGACCCTTGTCCCAAGTCCCTCTCCAGCTTCCCATCCTCAGCTCCTTGTACACAAGTGAGGAAGGCCTGAGCCCTGGGGATGGACTGTATTTTGCTCAGGAGGGTCTCACAGCCTTGTTCCACTTGGTTGGAAAAGGAAAGAATATTAGGATAATTCATGGCTGGGGAAATGCCCAACCAATGTTCCCTCTGAAGCAAGAGGAGCTCAAAAACATGGATGGAGGGAAAGGGAATGACCCCAATCCTCTGTCTCTCCCAGAAACATGGAAAAAGCCCCTTTGGATCTCCATCTCCAAACTCTCCATCCTGCTTAGTCTGGCACAGGTCTGGCTTGGCCTGGGTAGCACTGACCCAGGTGTGTCCCAGGCACAGTTTGGGGGTTTTTATGAGCCAGACACCATTCCCAAATTCCCAGTATTCATTGTGAGTCTGGCCATCCTTTTCTGAAGGTGAAGAGAGCTTCATAGCATGGACTCAACCCATGCTGCAGGACCGGAGGGTCCTTCCACGTGGCAAGAAAACAAAGTATGAAAGCAGGGACCCTCAAAGAGCTCTGCAGCCACATCTCCCCTTTCCTTTTTCCCCTGGCAAAGCAGCAGGTGAAGGCCACGGGATGGAGCCCAGCTGTGCCGGCCGCTTCCAACGCAATCTCCCACGAAATCCCTGCTGCCGGCCCCACTCCTCCTCCTCCTCCTCCTCGTCCTCCTCCTCTTGCTTGGAGCAGGACGGCACAACAATCCTGCCATGTTCCTGCTCGCGCCGGAGCTGCTCCCGGCGCTCAAGGTGACTGTCCCTGCGCGTCCGTGCCCTGTCCCCCCCGGCCACCCCTCGCCTCCCCTCGGGAATGTTCTGTCCCCAGCAGCAGCAGCGTCACTGGGGGGAGCTGCCTGCGTCAGGCTCTCCTGCCACGGAGACCTTGACTCCTGTCTGGGAACGGGAAGGACAGGCCAGGGCTGCGCTGGCAGACGAGGGTGGGATAACAGGATTGGGGTCCAGGGTCCCCTCCCTGAGCTGGTGGCTCCAGGGTGATGCTTCAACACACAGTGCCAGATGTCCCCAGCAGCCGGCTGAGCAGTTCCCATGGGATAATTTTTAGATCCCATTCTCCACCTCCCCTCAGACATAAGGGTTTGTATCCCTTACAAAGCCCTGGTGTGTTATTTAAAGACTTGCTGGTGTAAAATTGGGTTTTCTTTCTATCCATACAAACATCCAAGCTGTTTTCATGTGGATTATAAATACACCTTGACTTTGACCAGGAGTGTCCCTGGTCCACAGGCCCAGTCACCTGTGCTAATGGCCTGGACCCGAATGAGGAGAAGCAAACATCAAGGTCCTGGAATGCCTGGAGATGAGATGCAGAAATGCACTGGAACCTGCACCCATCATGAACAGGGACAATGTTTCAGCCTTTGCTGCAGTCCAGTCAGCAAACCAGGATGGACAGCGTGAAAAAAATGTCTTTTCCATCCTAATGAGAAATCTGTTCTTAGCCAGAGAATGTCTCTCCTTCCCTGGTCATCCACTGAGCCTGGTCAGGTCTCCTCTTCATGCCTTTCATCCTTTGTTCTTTTCTCTGAGGTGCAACATCTGCAAGGTCCTGAGTGCCCAGCAAGATGGAATCAATTCCTCCCTCCTCCTTACCTGAACAGGAGCGTTGGAGCTCCTGGAAGCTCAGCCATCCAGGAGCAGAGCAGCCCCTTTACCCCATGTCCATGAGAAGAAAACTCGGCACCAGGAAGTGCCAGAAGATCTCAAAGACAAAGCAGGACCATGGTGGTCACCAAGACCCCTCGCTGGCCTGTCCATCCAGCACAGCAAAGCTCCAGACCCACCTAGGGACACAGCACAGCTGACAGTCGGCCCTCTAAGGCTCTAAACACAACGCTCAGCCCACACTCAGCAAGGAAACAACAGAACTTTGGTGAAATGCAATGCCCAGTCTGCCCAGAAATGTTTCTTCCTGCTCCTTCACCTCCTCCCGTTGTTTCAGGACACATCTCCATATCTGCCTGGTTTTCAGCTGCCTTTTCCCAGCACAAGCCAAGAGCAGGAGAGGTTGGCTGCCACTGATCTGCTGCTGCTGACGAGGTTTGGGTAGGCAAAGAAACTGTTTGGCACCAGGGCTGACAGGAACAGCTCAGGCTATTTAAAAAGGGTGATTTAATCAGCAGAGGTATTTCTGCCCAGCTCCCTGCACTGTACATTTGGCATTTTGCTGGAATCAGACCAGGGTTTTTATCAGGAGCAGTGAGGAAGGGAAAGAAAGGGCAAAGCAGATGTGGGCGCTGATGAAAAAAGAAAGAAAAAAAAAGAGGCTTCCAAGGCTCTTCCATAAAGAAAAGTGAGGAAGAGAAAACAGAGTTAAAAATAATATCATGGCATGTTCTGGGCAGAGATACCAGCATCCTAGGAAAAATATATGCGTTTGCTTTTTGCCAAGAGGGAAATAAAAGGGAGGATGAGGGAGGATGTTGAGGCTGTTCTGTGATTTGAAAACGCAGCAAGGCCAAAGAGTAGAGACAGTCACTGGCATTTTTCAACAAAATCTGCATTTTACAGCTAAGGCTAAAACAAATTGGGCTTGAAACCTGCCAAGTGCAGGAATTTGCTCAGAGGAAGAAGGGTCAGATGCAGTCAGATCCACCAAATGTTGCTCACATAGTCCTGTAGGGAAATTCCTGCAAATCCTTGGATGGGGTGAATGGAATTAATGTGAACTCTGCCTTTTCTTTCAGTGGTTGTTGGTTCAGTCCCTTCTGCTGTGAAGAGCATGAAGGGCCAATGTCATCCAGGAATGAAGCAGTGACTCTCCATCATCTGAGAGGGAGGTAGGCACATGCATTCCTTTAAGGAGCTGCCCATAAAGGCTCGTCTGGAAAAGACTTTTGCACCATTTTAACTTTATCTCCTCAAGGCAGCTCTGGATTTTGTCTCAGCTGGCTGAAATTTTTCACAGCCATCATTAATTCACTCAAAAATGCAGGTTTTGGCAGATCAAGTCTCTTTGCAAGTTCAGCCCCAAATTTGGCAAATTCGGAAAAAAAACCCCCAACAACCAAAAAACAAAAAACCAAAAATAAAACTAAACAGGGAAAACTTTGAAGCATTTTGCCCTGAGATTCAAAATGACTGAAGAATGCCAATTATCTCAGCCTTTCCTCTAATGATTTTCATGGCTTCCCATTTCTTTCCCACTGCAGTGCAGACAACAGGGAACCCAGAGTATTTCTCTCTCTGGTTGGCACCTTTTCCGTGAGGAGCTCTTGGGAAGAGAAGTCTCAGTTTCTGGTGCCTTTCCCAGATGGAATTTGCTCATTGTGCCTTTGTAAAACTCCACTGAGGAGCAAGTGAGGGCCTGGACTGAATAGCACAGTTTGGAGAAGCTGAAGGTCTCTGAAAATTCAGGAGAAATGAGCAGATCAGGCACAAAAAGTCCTTTCTGGTTTGGCCTGGAATAAGAAATAAAGAATGTGGCTGCACCACAACTAAAGACAACATTTGACCATCCCTTGTGGAGAAGTTGTAATTAATATTTCTTATTAATATTTCTTTCCCTGGTGACTCAGATCTCTCAGTTCACTGATAAAACATCAGCTCCCACTGTAAAATCCCAAGGTGGGAAGTGCTGAGCCACTGGTGTCTGCACAAACTACCGGTTGTCTTTCAAGAACACCTGCACACCCTGAGGTCCTAAATAGCTCCAGAGATTATCAAAAAGCCATGAAATGTGGCTTCCTCATTCATTTCAGCCTACAATAGCTGTACTGGACACTCCTACATTGCTCTTTGGTCCATAAATGTTGAGTCTGGTTCTTTCTCAAGCATCCCTTGCTGCTGAGACACAAAAACTGCCACAGCAGCTCATGGATCCACAGCAATTCTCAGAGCGCTCCTCCAAAGGATGGACGAAAGACAGGCTGGGTCACCTGAATGGGTTTTGTTGCACAAATATCACAGCGCATCTTCTCCCCTTCCCAGATAAACGGCACCACTCAATATCAGAGCCAAAGGATCCCAAAAATGATCAAAGATTTTTTTAGGCATCTGAATTCATTGCAGTGCCCAGGCTCCACAGTCAGAGGAGTTTGGGGAGCAATTCAGCTGGATGGAGGTGTCTGCTTAAGGATGAGCTGAATCCCTCCAGGGTCCTCTGGGTGTCTCGGTGACACCTCCAGTGACCCTCACAGGACACATTGGACAGCCACTGTGAGCAAAAAGGAGCTGAAAAACCTCTCTGCTGAGATATTTTCAATGCAAAAGCAACAAATGATTAAATCTTAATAAATCCTTTGCCTGCAGTCTGATGCAGAGGAGGTGCTGAGATATGTAGGAGCCTTGAGATTTGAGAGAATCCTTTCACTTGGAGGAAACGGAAAATCCTGGTGGAAGTTTCTGTGCTCATTACATGGTTGTGGTTTAGAACAACTTGTGACAACAGAGGGACAAAAATCCCTGCTGAAATCTGCACCTCCTGTTCCCTCCACCCAGCGAGCTTCATTTCCGATTGTTACAGGTGCTTTTGGAGAATTCCTTGGTTTGGACGGATTTCTGTGTTCCAGGAGGGTTAAAGGAACAATCAGCTCCTGGTTTGCTCTGGAGGAACAACGTCCACTGCAATCAACCCTCGGTCACAAGACACAGGAAGAGCAGTGAACGCTGGGGCAAACGAGGAAAATTTGGATGTTAAAAATGTGGAGGGACTGCCAGGAAACACTGGGAGGATGTCTGAAGGCAGCAGGGGAAATGAGATGGAAGCAAGCTCTAATTTAGAGATAAACTCTCCAATTTGCATTTATTATCCTCATGCCCTGCCCTGCCTTCGCTCTGGCCATTTTTAGATACAGCACCTTTTTAGGCTCCCAGATATTCAGGATTGTTTTCATATTTACTCCAGCCATGCAGAGGTAAATTCTCCTGTGGGATTTGCAGCCTGTCCAGACACCAGGGGTAAATGAAATCTGCACAACAGATACACACCCAGCTCCACTGCTTCCAAATCCATGTCTGGGGACTTTCTCCAGCTGGGGGAAAGCTGGCTTTCTCCTCACAATTCACATCTTTTCCCTGGACCAAATTCCCAAAGGCAGAGGAGCTGCAGAACACACAGCTGAGCACCAAAAATGCTTTTTCAAGACGTTCCTGCAGGTCAGGGTTTGCTAATCACAATCACCTTGCACGAGTGGTGACAAAATTTTAGTAGGACCTGTTGTGACATGGAGTGATGATTTTAAACTAAAAGAGGCTGTATTTTGACTGGATATAAGGAAGAAATTTTTTTACAGTGAGGGTAGGGAGGCCCTGGCACAGGTTGCCCAGAGAAGCTGTTGCTGCCCCAACCCTGGAAATGTCCAAGGCCAGGTTGGATGGTGCTTGGAGCAGCCTGGGATGGTGGAAGGTGTCCCTGTTTACTGCAGGGAGGGTGGACTGGCTGACCATTAAATGTCCCTTCCAACCCAAACCATTCTGGGATTCTCAGTGCAAATCCCAGAAGACCGCAAGGGAGGGAGTCTGTGTCTCTAAATCAGACTCCAGCTCCATCCCCACCTTCCCACCGCACGAGGGAAATGCAGAGAGAGCCCAGCCACCTGCGCAGGGGAGCAGCCCGGAGATGAAAGGCACAGCCCTCCCTCCCCTCCGTTACCTTCACGCTCCACAAGTCACTCATTTTTTGTTACAGGCTCAGCCACCTTCAGCGAGAGGGCTGGAGACAAGGTCATGGCTCCTCTCTGGGAACCAGATGATTTCAGTTTCACTTTCCTGAGCCCGAGAGAGGCTGTGAACTGAAATCTCTTCTTGTCTTCTGAACAACTCAGCCATGAGGCTCCCCTGCACCTTCCCTGCCGTGTCACGGAGAGGAGGTCCGCACTGGGACAGTATTTGGGAACACAGTGGGGATGGGTACCCAAATCTCTCTCATTAGGAAATCCCTCAGTAGCAAAGGGACAGAGAATTCCAAATGGAATTCCAAATGGACAGACAATTCCAGAGGGAATTTGTCCATTTGCAACCAAACCATGAAGGATTTACAGTTTTCAGCCATTCCATCTGGTGATAGTAATTCCTACTGAAAAAGAAAGCAAAAGAAAACACACACACACACACACACAAAAGCATTAAGCAGAAAAGCATTAAGAAGAAAACTAAATTCTCAGTCCTGCATCCCACTTTCCCCTTCCAAAAATATTTCAAGTGAATAATTTCTGACTGCTGCCCCTTCAGTGCCACAGGCAGAGTGAATGGAAGCAGCTGAGTCCGGCCAACTCACTCCATGCGGAGATTCCAGCTGGGAAGAACCGCTGGGCACTGGGTCACAGATCCCTGATCACTCATCAGCAGGCCCTGAAAAGAGATGCAAGTCACTGCAAAGAGTCTCCCTGATTTGGGGGCAGGGGATGGGGCCAAATCAGTGTTCTCTCATAAATCTGGACAACGTGTATATCACTCTAATTGATGTCAAACTTTCAGCCTGACATGCTTTATAAACCCTGGGCGGCTTTGATCTCCTTGTCTTTGCCTATAAATGCAAGGATTACAAAAACATTCCGAAAAACGGCACCAAAAAATGTCTTTCACCGAGGTACTTTGCTGCAGCAGATAAGGCTAATAAGCCAAGAAACCCCAGGTATTAGGAAACGAGGCTTTTCAGGAACATACTCCAGGCTGGAGAGAGCGGGGGGAGAAGCAGCTGAAGGATATTGATGCTTATGCTCGCCCTGTCATTATTCCGGGATATTGTTTATATCCCTCGGATGTGGATAAAGGTAGCTGTCACTTCTGGCACCGCTCTCCCCCCGGGAGATTACGGCGAACTGTGGCTGACACTGCCCAATGTCGCTCTGACTGACAGCCCCCCGTGGCATGGTTACTGTCAGAGCCCTCCCAGCGCTGGGGGTGCCCAGCTTCGAGCACCATGGAAAAGGGAAGGGGGGTTTCCAGCAGGGAATAGGCTCCACTCGGCCTCCAGCACATCCCCAGGAGGGAGGAGACAGCTCACGGTGTGAGGGGAGCTGAGGGAAGGGGTTTCACCATCCCCTTTCTCTGTACAAGTCCCAAATGTCAGGTGTCTCAGTGCTCTGCTCCCAGGGAATGCTCAGGGATGGAAGGGAAGGGGTCCTGCAGTGCCTCCACCGAGCAGGGAAAAGGAAGAGTTTACACAGGGAAAAGTGATGGGTATGGAGAAGGGAGATGTGAAACACCGAGGGAGGCTGTAAAGCTTGGCATGCCAAGCCGAGGCTCAGCTGTGGATTAAGACCAATAAATTTCCTCAGTTCGGTGGCTTTGAGTGATCCTGATTGTTTAAATTCCCTTTATTCCCTTTCTATTCTTAGACACTACTCAGCTGGCCAAACAGATGCACTGGGAAAGTCTGAAAGCACCTGAGATATCAACAGGAGGCCAAATGGCAGCAGGATCTCTGCCTAGGAAGACCTTAGACACCCCTGTGGTAAACAAATACCACCCCAGCATTGATGGAGCCACCCCAGCTCCTCGCTCCCCTTGGCAGCAGAGCCCTAAACTTGGCCAGGTGGATGTGGACACCAAAATGTCTCAGACCTGCCTTCCCCAGTCTCTTTTAACAATGGGAACTCCTCTTCCCAACCTCTGGGAAGTGTCTGAGCCATTGGGAAGCCCGTGGAGTTACAGCACTATCTTCGAAGTCGGCTCTGGAGTTATCTCCTTGGTGCTGGGAAGGTCTCAGCTGGAGCGCTGGGCCCCCCTCCAGGCTTCGAGGGAAAAAGGGGTCAGACTGGGGACAGCCCAAAAAAATGCCAAGAGAATGACTGAAGGAGTGGGGAAGTCAGATTAAGGAGGGAGCAGTGAAATTGGTTCGTCTGCAGAGACCCTTGAGGAGTGACATTCCTTCATGAGAGGTGAAAGAAGGGAGGGAAGGGACTTTTAACGGCAAGGACAGGGAAGTGCAGGAAGGAGAAACTGCCTGGGAAACTCAGCATTGCTCAGAGCAGCCCTGGGAAGGGCAAGGAGGGAGATGCTGTCTCTACCTTGGGGCAGGAGGATGGGGGATATGCCCTCAAGGAGCCCCTTCACTCCTGGGGTTCCTTGCTCCTTGGCTGGGACTTTCCCCAGGTATCTCAGGACTTTTGAGATGGAGCAGGGAACAAGACCCATCTCTGTGTTTGGCTGTGGGGTCACCCCTCTCTGCCTGAATCTGTCAAAGGAGCTGATTAAACCCTCTGAGAAAAGCAAAACCCAGGGGCTGGGACTGGTCTATGATGGCTTTATTTGGGTCACACTGGGTGAACTCCAGGAGATTGCATTAATGAGAAAAGGAGCAGGGATTTCCCACCCTGGCAAACACAGCCCTGGCTGTACCATTCCAGTCGTGGATGTATTTCTCCAGGACATTTCCCCTTTTCTCACTTTGTAGGATTTTATTTGCACAAACAACTCCACTCCTATAAGGTAGATTTTCTTTCCATAAGGCTGAGGAATGCAATTAACTGCCCACATGATGGGTTTTGATGGCAATATGGGGTTCTGGAAAAAAAAAAAGGAATCAGGCATTTCTATGAATTAAATGACGTTGTTAATTAACATGATTTAAGATGGCAGAACACGTACAGCACACATTAACTCTCCTGCTTCGGGGTTGAAAGCAAAGCTCCACTTTTTACAAGTCCAGATAAGTCTTCTTTGAGAAATGGGAATTGGGCTCCTAAATCAATTAGGCCTCTACAAAGGGAAATTTATAACGGAGCACAGAATTAACCCTGGGACCTCGCAAACTGTCAGAGCCGCTGAGCTCTGCCTCTCGCCTCTTCCCCTGCTGAAGTCGCACGGCCCGAGGAGAGAAATCACTTTGCAGTAATGCTGTCAGAGACCAAAGCAGATCTGATGCTCCCAGACGTGAGGAGGGCACAGGCCTTGACCTGGGACTGCAACCATCTGCAAACAGAGGATCCACCCCTCCGAGCACGGGAGGAAGCCAAAGTGTGCGGCATCACCAGTTTTCCGCGGAATGCCTCCTGGCTGGACCTCAGCTGGGCATGTGAGGAGCCCTGGAAAAGTCCAGGGTTGTTCTAAGATCCAGCACTGTCCTGAACTCAGCTCCATCGACACATAATCATTGAATGTTTGGGCTGGAAGGGACTTTAAAGCTCATCTCGCCATGGGCAGGGACACCTTCACCAGCCCAGGTTGCTCCAAGCCCCATGGACCAGCCTGGCCCACATCATCCATCTTTGTGAAAGGTGCAGTTGGGACCCTTCAGGGAAGCACGCTGGACCACTTTGTCTGTCAGACATCGTGACCACCAAGACTGATGAAGGTAGAGTTCATGCCTAAACAATCTTGTAAATATGCCTTTGAGTTTGTTTTAAAGGATTTGGTGATCCCTCTTTGACAACAAACAGGTCACTCAACAGAAATCGTGGATGGCCAGGCAATCTGACCCCAAAGCCTGGCTTTGGTGCCACTTCTTAACCTGGTCTAGTGGAAGGTGTTCCTGCTCATGGCAGGGGGATTGGAATGGATGATTTTTTTTTTAAGGTGTCTTCCAGTCCAGATCATTCCATGATTCTGTGATTGTTCACAACTCTGTAGACAAGACATGGTCAGCTAAGACCAGACATCCAGAGGCTGAGTGATCTACTCAACATTTTAATATTGATTCTTTGCCCATGACTTGGCATCAAGGGCCATTTTGGATGCCCTCAGCCTCCAGCTGCTCTCCAAGACCTGCACAGGCCTCCCACAGAACTGTTGTCCCATCTGTGTGACAACAGATAAACGTAAACATCCCCAGAAAAACCGCTTTGGAGTTGGAACTGGATGGTTTTTAAGACCCCTTCCATCCCAAACCATTCTATGATTCTGTGATCCCAACCCAAACCATCCTATTCTCCATTTGCAGTCACTCCAGACCTGAATCATTTGACCTCTCTCAGGTCCTGCCTTAGTCTGACTCGACTGTCCCTCAGACAGTGCCTGTCTCTCTTGGCTGACTACAAAGTGAGCTCGGGATGATTAGCTCAGCTCTGGATGTTTATAATTAACACAGCAAAATTTGACCAGCAGACTCTCACCCTTGGGCCTTTGCTGCTCTGCGTGTCCCTGTGTCCCTTCCAAAGCTGAGTTTCCACTAGAAAAAGGGAAAAAAGAAAGCCTAAGAGGCCCTCCCACTCTGACTCTGCTTACATCGTCCTTACACTAAATGGAGAGCATCCTAATAGGATATTTAGAAGAGGTTAACTCTTCAGAAGCCTCCGGCCCTGCCCTACATCCTGGCCGCCTGCCAGAGTAAAGCCAAGGATAACAAACCAGCTTTCGTTCAAGTATTCTGAGCCAATTAAAAAAGACAAATTAGTTTGGCCTTATCTCTCCCTCCTCCTCCCCCTTCCCACCCGAGAGACAAGAGGGGATTCGCGCAGGAATGTTTCTCCTCTGCAATGGCTCTGCCTCGCTGAACTCTTCAAGGTCTGTGATGGATGAAAGCTCTCCCTTCCATTATGCTTCCGACAGCCTGCGGGGTCCTAATGGGACGGGGGGCAGTGCTGGGGGGACCGGGTTGGCAAAGTGGGGGGAAAACTTTGCATGGGGAATGAAGGAGACGGAGCTAATGGACATCTCCTCCCCATCCCAGCTCAGCCTGAGGATCTCTGCAGCCCTCCAAGCCCCAGTGCCAGATAAACAAGAACTGCCCTGTGCTATCTGCCCTTTTCTCCTGTAGTTCTTTATTCCCTGCATTTTTTTGGACGTGTAGTTGCTGCACTTTCCATGTGCTGCAAACAGAAACTCTGGCATGACCTGAAAAAAAACATTGGCAAAGAAAGCTTTTGGGAAGAGCTATCTGGTTCAGCTCTGGGCTTTTTAAAGATATCCCATGCTGGTTTGACCTCTGCCATGGTCCGAGCTCATCTGCATGAAAAGCAGGGCAGAGACATCTGAGCAGCCGCCTGCAGGCAGAGCAGAGCCCTATCTGCTCACGGGCTCTTTCCCAACCCTGGCCACTTGCAAATGTTTATGTAAAGGGTCTGAGAAGCAGCACCAGAGGAGTGATGCATCAACAGGCTCAGCTGTGCTCGGCCACATGTTCTTGCACCCAGAGGGGGTTCCTACAGGGCACCCCAAAACACTGGGTGTTCCACCAGGATTTTGTCCGGTTGAAGCAGCACCCCTGTGCTCTGCCCTGTGCAGATTTAGGGTGGCAGCAGCTGGCTGGGGCCAAAACTGTGCCAAGCACCATGTCAATGGCAGAGACAACCAAGTTCCAGTGCCTGTGTTTGGCACCATTTCATTTATTAGCGGAGCTGTGTCCTGTGACGGAAAAGATCATCTCATCCCCAAGATTAGAAACCCACTTGTTCTCGTTATTCCTGATAACACGGAGTGCTCTGCATCCCGCTCTTGCACTGCCTCTGTTTCACAGCTGGGGAGAGGCACGATGAGGCACCCAAGGAGAGTTTAAATCCCACCTCACTTCCCAGACTAACACTCTACCCAGTGGATAACTAAATCTGTCTCAGCTGGGAAACAACACACGCTCTGGACAACCGTAAGATATTCTGTCCCCACTCCACGGACCTTGGGATGAGGGAAGCCAAAACACCCCAGCAATTCAGGAGAACAAGACTCCTTGGTTTCCATCCAGTCGCAGTCTCCCAGAGCCTTCAGGGATTTTGCAACTTCCTGCTTTTGCAATCTAAGAGAAACACTCCAGGATGGCTCCACAGAAACGTGGTATCCTTAGACAAGGAGCAGGAAGGACTTTATAGAAAAGTCTCGGAGAAGTCTCCAATCCCCAAGAGTTGCATTCACTTGACTTTCTGCTAACATATTTGGGAATGTGGAGAAACAGCAGCAGGCTGGGATGTATGGGGACAACCAGAGGAGGGGCTCCCAGAGACAGAAACAGAATGGAAATACTAAACAAGCCACAGGTCCACAGAGAGAAATTGATGCTCATTTGTGCTTTGATATTTCCCTGTGATTTAGGCTGAAAGTTGGGTTTGAAAGACTGGGAAAGCAGCATGTAGTGATGTTCTCCCTTCTTCCTATTCAATCCTGCTGACCAAACACTGTTGTCCGCTCCCAGGATACCCAAAAGTCCCAGATTTCCCACAGCACAAGCACCTCCCAGACAAGAGAAGTGCAGGATTTCTCATCTCTTCCCCTCTTCCTTCTTCCCCACCAGCAGCACTGCTCTGGCAGGAGATCACTGCAGGGAGAGTGGCTTCTGATCTGCATCCTTACATCTGCCCTGGCATGGGTAAAACCCAGGCTGAGGAAAAGGGCTCCTGGATTCTCTAGGAAGTGGCAGAAATAGAGCTCCTGGAAGCAGGAGATGTGCACAACTGGGCAGTTCACCCTACAGAGAATCACAGAATCATTAAAGGCTGGAAAAGCCCTTTAAGATCAAGTCCAGCCATGAACCCAGCACTGCCAAGCCTGGCACTAAACTGTCTCTAAGCCATAACGTGAGTTTTTCTAGAACTCTGAGCAGTGTCTGCAGCAGCAGGGAGTTTGCAGAGCCACAGGCCAGCACCAGCACAGCACTCCCAGGGCAGAGCTGTGACTGTCCCCCGTGGGCAAAGCGCCAGGAGGGTTTTCTAGGAACCACTTAAAGGACCTGCAGGGCTTGAGGTCAACGCTGCAGCACTTTCACACCAGTCCCGGGGACAGAGGGCGTAAAAGAGGCACAGGAGCAGACCCTCCGAGGGGCTCTGGCCGGGCTATAAAAGGAGCTGGTCTCTCCCAAATTCCACAGGCAGGGAACACGCTGTAATTACGCTGGTGCTGTCTTGATCGACAGTGGCACAAACCAGAAACTTCCAGTTCTGTGGTGAACAACAGCCGAAAAAACGTCGGGTGCCCTTGAGAGGGGGAGCGTGCAAATTAAAGTTTAGTCTGAAGCTTCACTCCTCTGCAAGCTCAGCCCTGGCCTTGGGAAGGGGGTGTGCACGTGGGCTGCTGGCAGAGAGAAACAGTGGGAGAAAAAGCGGGAGAGGTGGAGGGGGAGACACGAAAAGGAGAAAAGAAAGATTTAGGATAAACATATCTCAGCTGATAAGCAATCAGGGTCAAGACGGGAGGGGCTGGAAAACCTGCTCAGAATGAATGGAAAGGCTTTTTTTTCCCCTTCAGCCGTGCAGTGAAAGGTATCAGGGCCTCTCTCCATGCAAGACGCTGCAGCCCCTCCCTGCCATGCTGAGGGCTGTGTACACAGGGTACAAAATCCTTGATGTCCCCCAGAGTTGGGAGCCCACATCCACCTCATATGGATGGGACTGGTCTGACCTCCGAGAGATTTGGATCACCACTGGTTCTGTGGGAGTTTGAGAAACTCAGCAAGAAGAGAGCACAGTATTTCCAGTGGCATATTGGTATAAAAGCTCCTGGAAGCTGAGTATTTGTGAGAATATCTCCATGGAACAAAGGTTTGTGAGGAAAAGCTGGATTTAGGAAAGAGATGGGGTTGATGGGGACCAACCACCAGGCTGCAGAGCAGGAGCAGAAGGTGATCTGCGTTGCAGATCAGAGGCTGAGCAAAGGGCTTTTATTCCACACTGAGATGCATAAACTGCTCCAAAACCTGGGATAGAGGAAATCCAGCATGGGGTCCATCTTGGACACCACATGGAGTTACAGAAGGAAGTGGGGGAAATGCAGAAAACAGCAACAAGGATGAGGAGAAGAGTGAAAAACACAGACAATGAGGAGCAGTCAAAGGGCGTGGCATGTTCAGTTCTGTTCAGGTCTAGATAAGGCGTGGGGTAAATGTGATTATGTCCCTCATTTCCCTGTCCAGGGAGAGAGGAGAGAGGAAGAACAGTGTCTCCATCACCCGTGGTTTACAAGAACAGGCTGCACGAGGAGGAAAGTTTATGGAGGTCTAATCCACTGTTTGGACTGGCTGAGTTTTTCAAGGCCCCCTACCTGTCACAATATCCTTCAGTCCTGCTCACTTTTTATTCCTCCACTGCTGAAGATTTGCTCAAAATTCACTCCAGTTGCCCTCTTGATGCTCACAACTTGCAGCCTGTGGTCTAAATAGGGTTTTTAGACCCTATTTAGCTGCTGGCAGCACTCCCCAACAGACATTCTTGCTCAGAATGGCAGGAATAGCTTGGGAAAAGCATTTTTCAAGCGACAGAGTTGTTGAAAGTCTCTCCTGTAAATCTTGCCCAGTGAGAAAACCGAACACTGATAATGAAGCAGCTGGGAGTGAAAAATGCCTTCAAAGAGAAAAACAAACAAACGAAAGAAGGAAGAACAGGGTAAGTATCAGAGAAAGGACAGGTCCATTTTGAAGAGGTGAAATGCTAAATCCAGCAGCCTCCCTGTTTGCTTATGACCTCCACAACCAGAAGGATAAAGAATGTAAAAATATCAGAAAAAAACCATAAAACACCATAGAGTCAGAGAATGACTTGGGTTGGAAAGGACCTTATTTATAATCTTGTTCCACCCCCTGCCATGGGCAGGGACACCTTCCACTGTCCCAGGCTGCTCCAAACCCCATCCAACCTGGCCTTGGACCCTTCCAGGGATCCAGGGGCAGCCACAGCTTCTCTGGGCACCCTGTGCCAGGGCCTCCCCACCCTCCCAGGGAAGGATTCCAAAATCCCATCCATCCCTGCCCTCTGGCACTGGGAAGCCATTCCCTGTGTCCTGTCCCTCCATCCCTTGCCCCAAGTCCCTCTCCAGCTCTCTTGGAACCCCTTTAGGCCCTGGAAGGGGCTCTGAGGTTTCTCCCTGGAGCTTCTCCTCTCCAGGCAGAACAACCTCAGCTCTCCCAGCCTGTCTTCATGAGCAGAAACATTTCCTGGACTACTCCAAGAACTCCCCTTGGAAATTCTAATTGAACTGGATTGAAAGTCTCTTCCAACCCTGATGATTCTGTGATTCTCACTCTGGTTTCCCCATCACCCTGATTTGCTGAGTACCCCAGGCAGAAGCTCTGGGACAGGAATGGGGTTCCTCAAACCAGGAAGAAATCTCCTAACTCTCACAAACCAGACAGCAAGGACGTGCCAGGCCTCCCTTTGCAGCCTTTCCAGAACTGCCGAAGCAAATCCAGCTGGAATCTCCATCCATCAGAGCTCATCCCATTTCAGCACCGTGTGATTCTCAGGTGCAGCTCCTGCCTGTAACTCAGCAGCTCACACTTGACTAAAACACTGCTCCCAGGAATGCATCTGCTACTAATTTAAAGATATCCAGGGATGCAGAACCTGGGTTAACCGAGTGACTGATTCCCCTGAGCAGCAACCACAAGCCTGGGTGGTTTGGCTCTGCTTTGCAGCCAAGAAAGGCCATTTTTTGCTAAATTAAAGACACTTTTTTCATCAGGCATTTTTCTCTTCAAGAAGTTTTTCTCCAGTCACTTCTCCATCTCCTTTTCTGATAAGCCAACCAAAAGGAGGTTTCTAAGCCTGCCATGCCGAGGCTTCACTCTTCGGATAATCTCTGTAGCCCTCTTTTCCATGCCCTTTCTCAATTTTCAGGTTCTTCTCTCTAAAGCAGCAATGAGGCTTTCCCAGTGTCTAACCACAAACCATCCCAGCATCCACAGAGAGAAGATCCCTCTGGTTTCAGCCATGTGGCCTGGTTAGAAATGACAGTGTCAGGGTTTGGGATACTTTTTTCTTTTTTTGTTTGTCTGTCTTGGAATTTTTCCCCATTCTAGTTGCTGGGGGTGATAATGGGCAAGTGATTAGTTGCTGGGAAACCTTAATGGGTGGGTGATTAAGAGGGGACAAAGAGTTGGCTCTGAGATGGGTGCGGCTGGCTAGCCCTTATCTGGGATTTTTCCCCTCAGAGGGGGGGCAGAGATACTGGGACTGGGACGAGTTAAAAAGAGCCAAGCACAGCTGAAGGGCACCTTCTTCGCTCCTGGACAGAGAGGAGAGGGAGAGGGACTGCTTGGAGCTCCAGGAAGAATCTTCCTCCACCGTGGGCTTCTGTTTCCAGCTGCATGTTTCTACCAACTCTCCACCATCCACTCCAGTGTCTCTAGGGAAGGAAACTNATAAATATAAATATATTAGTAAAGGACTGTTATTCCTCTTTTCTCTTACTTTTGCCTGAAAGCCCCATGATTTCAAAATTTTGCCAATTCGGAGGGAATTGGGTTACATTTTCCTATTCTAAAGGAGGCTTCTGCCTTCTTTAGCAAATACCTGTCTTTGAAACCAAGACAGACAGGAAAAGAGTCAGGGTGTTTTATAAAGGTAGGGAAATAAAGATGTTTTGGTCTTTCCTTTCTGCATTCTGAGATTTGGCCTCTTCTCCCCGGGAACAAGAGGTAGGACATGGGGAAATGGCCTCAAGCTATGCCAGGAGATGTTCAGGTTGGATATCAGGAAAAATTCCTTCCCTGAAAGAGTGGTTAAGCACTGGAACAGGCTGCCCAGGGAAGTGGTGGAGTCACCATTCCTGGAAGTGTTCAAAAAACAAGCAGATGTGGCACTTCATGACGTGGTTCAGTGGGCATGGTGGTGATGATGGGTGAAAGGTTGGACTTGATGACCTTGGAGGTCTTTTCCAACCTTAATTATTCTATGATTTGTTCCTTTCTGTTTACAGTGAAAACTCATAATAAAAAATTGCTGCAGAATCTGTATTTGGGGGAACTCGTCTGTCTGGGGTGGGTGGGTGTCTTGTTTTTCACCTTCATTTTCTGAAAAGAAAGGAAAAGTTTCAGGACTGGGATCATTCCCTGAAGATTCTTGTCTTTCCCCCAGTCATGGAAATGGGGCCAGGAACCCCCATTGGCACTGACCCACATCACCCACACCAATGACATCAAAGTCTTCACCACCAGCCTTTGCCCTTGGCCAGCTGCAGCTGAGCTCCCCAAAAAGCAGCTGAGCTTCCAAAAACCTGATTCCTACCTGGAAGACACAACCAAGCCCACAGCAGTGCTGAGCCTGTGCTACAGGGATTTCTGAAAATCCCAAGGAAATCTGATTAATTAACAGAAGAGCCGAAGCGCAGTGCTGTTGGGTAGCGGGGAGAGGTGAAGGAGAGGGAGGTGTTGCTCAGATGGGGACTGGTGTGGGTGTTTTAGGGGAGCTTTCTTTAAAGGGCCTCAATATTCCCACTCTGACCAGGCCCAGGGTGGACCAGGACCACCTAGCTTAGAAGCAGAATCCCACAGAATGCTGGATGTGGGACCCAATGGATTTTTGGAACAGCAAAAGTGAAAGGTCGCCAGAGGCTAAGGAGTGCTGGGCTTCACCTGCCAAGCTTTGTCCCATCTTGTTCTACAGCCAAAACAAAACCGGGGAGTGCAGAGGGGTGAGTGTCCCACCTCTCCTCCAGGAAAGCTGTGGAGGAATGCGAAATGAGGGCAAGGACAGAGCAATGCTTCCCCAGCACCCTCATCCAGCCTTTAGCACGGTTCTGCCGCGTGACATCCTGAGCTGGCTGAGCTGATCTCACGTTTAATTGCCCTCGATAGGACATTTTTCCTCCACCCAACCGTCCAGTTGCTTTCCTGAACCCGCATGAACCTCCAGCTTGGCCTGGAGTTGATCCCATGCCCTGGTGTCAGGAGGCCGAGCTTCTTGCAGACGTTCGAGGACGCAGTGGGGGCCAGAGGAGCCCTATCAGCCTTCCCCACCGCTGAACTCCCGCTGACTCCGAGAGGAGCCGGCCAGACTCCCCGGGATGCTGAGCGCAGGCCACATCCCAAACAAACAGGAGGGAAAAGGCAGAAATTGGCCTGTGTGAAAAATGAGAGGGGGAAATAAGGGGCGAAGTGAGAAGGGAAACGTCTGATCCATTATGCGCTTGTTTTGCTTTTGTCTTCTCCGAGGAGGAAGAGGATGGAGCGCCGTCGAAGACAGAGACAGAAGGATGTTTCCTGGCCCAGCCGGGGAGAGGATCAGATAATGGGCAGATAACAATAGAAATGATGACTGAGATGAAACCGCGGCCACTCACTGTGCGGAGAGAGCAGCCGGCCCACCTCGGGCATGGGAGGCTGAAGAGGAAGAAGTGAGAGCAAAACAGCTTCAGTGCATGAGATGGCTGGTCCAGGTAGGACCTCTGCAAGCTGAGACCCTCCAGGGCTTTTCACCCCATTGCAGGAGCCCTTCCACGCGTTTATTTGAGGTCTGAGGGCCCAGATGTGCAGCAGCCCCACAGACGTGGCTGGGGATGAGCAGTAATCATTTACCACAACCCTGCCCACCACAGTTTGTGTTTCAACTCTTGCCTTGCCTTCAACAGCATTTCAGGCCAAACTCTCCATTTGAATTCTCCTGAGGCCCCATCACATGGGATTCTCACTACATCTGGTGGGTGCAGAGGAGAAGGAGCAGCAAGTGAAGGAATAAGAAATGAAATCAGCTCTGAAGGTCTCCTCAGAAAGGCCTGGTTTTGTTTCTGCACTGAAAGTAAAACTTGGTGTGTTCTTCACTCATCTCCAGGGCCCAACATGCAAATGCAGTCACCCAGGACATGCAAATACAGATGCAAAAGTGCTGGTAGGCAAATTGCAAAGCCCCAGGCTGAGGCCTGTCTGGGATGGATGAAAAGTCCAGTTGTTCCCCCAGCACTGCCAGGGCCACCTTTAACCCACATCCCCAAGTGCCACATCCACGGGGCTTCTAAATCCCTCTGGGAATGGGGACTCCACCACTGCCCTGGGCAGCACACGGAGGTACCACCACCCTCTCCCCTGTTGTATGTGAGAACTCTGTCACACCCTGCGTGGTGGCACAGAGGATGAAGCTCACACATGTGCATGGAATTTTCCTGGGGTTGTTTTTTGCAGTTCACTGTAAATTCCTCTCACCTCAAGGATAAATTTTGAAGGGATGCACATGGATCCTGAGTAGTTTTTGGAGCTCCGTGAACTCCAGAAAAGCCTGAGGTCTGACCGTTGCTATTAAACAGGAGTGTAGGGGCCTATAGCAAGACAAGTGATTGCTTATTCATCCACAACAAACAAACCTGCTGAGCTGACCA
This sequence comes from Pomatostomus ruficeps, assembly GCA_013400735.1. Taxonomy (NCBI): domain Eukaryota; kingdom Metazoa; phylum Chordata; class Aves; order Passeriformes; family Timaliidae; genus Pomatostomus; species Pomatostomus ruficeps. The sequence goes on along the minus strand of VYZT01007499.1, from coordinate 74,781 downwards.
GAGCCATCACGCCACTGTGGTGATGGATGAGCAGCAGACACCTGTCTAGAGCCACAAAACACAGCCCCTCACCCACGGTGACCCACCCAGCAGCTGAGCCTAAAATCCAAAATCAACGTTATTCTCTGCTTGGTCACCCTGGGAACAGGGCACCAGTGAAACAGCAAAGAAGGAGTCAAACCAGGTCATTATTAATGCCACAATGGCAAAGAGGAGGCTCTAGGGAGACCTTTCAGGAGTTTATAAAAAGGAGTAAAGGGGACTTTTCCTATGGGCAGATGGGACAAGGGGGAATGGTTGTTATCTGAGAGGGGACAAGTTGAGATTAGAAGTTAAGAAGAAATTCTTTACTCAGAGGGTGGTGAAGCACTGGAAGAGGTTGCCCAGAGAAGCTGTGGCTGCCCCTGGATCCCTGGAATGTGTCCAAGGCCAGGTTGGACGGGGCTCAGAACAACTTGGGATACTGGAAGGAGTCCCTGTCCATGGCAGGGGGTTGGAAATAGAGGATCTTTAAGGTCCCTTCCAACCCCAATGATTCTATGATTTGATGATTCTAATTCATGTATGGCTTCTACAAGTGGCTCTATGCACTTCATGAGGGGGTATCCTGGCAGCAGCATTTTTACCAGGTCACGGGGCTTGAGTGAAGCAAAATAGGAAATTAATAACTTCATTAGAAGAAGAGGAAACCTAAAAACATCTTCTGGCCCTACCTTCACAGACAGAGTCAGGAGCACAGGATAAGCACAAAATCCCACCAAGGAAGGAGCAGAGAGCTCCCAATGGGGTCCATCCCCTTCACCTCAGAGGGAGTCACAAGAGGGAGTTACAGTGGGCTTGAAGATACCGACTTTGGTCAGGATTTGTTGCTGCTGACTTTGGCCAAAGCGTGGCTGCCACATGGGCTGGGGGAGCTGAGTGAACCCAGGCCATGGCAGTCACTCAGATACAGCTCCAGATGTGCTGTGCCCTGCCCTGACAGCCTCACTGCTGCTCCTGCCACTGCTGAATAAGCCAAATCGGACATGTTTGATCCTAGCTGGCCATAAACCTCATGTTGCTGAGTAACAGAAATCCAGTGTGCTCCTCTTCTTCCCGTGCTGCTGCTGAAGTGACCCTATCCCTGTTGCTGTCATGGAGCTGGGCCCTGAGGGTGTAAATTCAAAATATCCTGAGCTGGAAGGGCCCCACAAGGATCATCAGGAAGCAAAGCCTATGAGGCCACACCATTATGTTATTCCTTCAGGTTTCATTTGTCCTTTCCATTCCACCCCAGATTTTTTTTTAAGCCATTTTAAGGATGTTCAGTTGCTGGCGGGGTTTTGAAAATAGGTATTTAGAGATGTAAAAAAATCTGGGGTGAAATGGACCCTGAGCATATCAGCCAGTGAAAAGCTGCCCAGGAAAATGCTGCTGGGGATGACCCACACCGCAGGACATGCCACCAGCAGCTGGGCCAGTCCTGCTGCTGAAAGCCGGGTCTGAGCCTTCTGGGACTTGCAGAAGGACCCAGAGAGAACATTTATAATTTATCCTGATGAGCGAACACTCTGATTAAAAATATTGTCTGCATGGGAGGAGCAGAAATTACGCTCATTAAATTGCTGGTTGAAAAAAAAGAATCTGCTCAGTTTGGGCTGGTAGCCCCCCTCCACTACCCAGCCAGCTCCGTGCAGGAGAAGGGCTCCTATCTCCTGAGAATCCCGATAAACCCTCCTCTCGCACCCTCCCCTTCCCCCCCGAAATAAAAGTGAGTTGTCTTAGTGCTAGGATGCAGAAACCACTTCCAAGCCAGCATTACATCAACATTGCAGCTGATAAAGGGATGCACAATGGAGTGTTAGACTAATAGAAAAACACAGCTCCGATAAGGCCGGCTCCTGATAGCCTGGCTGATGTAAAATGCCATTGTCTCCCTCGCTGTCAGCTGAGTCACCGGAGCGATAGGGAATTCCAGTGGCAACGGGCAAGTCAGGGGTCAGAAACCACAAACGCTGGGCAAGGCAAATCCCCCGCCGTGGGCACTGCTGGGCACAGGGAGCTGGGGTGTGAGGACATGGCTGGGGTGGCAAATTCCCCATGGCTGCAGGGACAGGGAGGAGGATGAAGGATGGAAAGGGTCCAGCCTGCAGGACTGTGCAACAGAGATCCCTCAGCACCACCACTCCTGGCACGGACCCACAGCTTTCCGTGGCTTTTCCTCGCTGTTTCACCTCCCTCCCACTGCCTCAGCCACCTCCTGTGTTTTCCCCGGGTGTCCTGAAGTCAGGGAGAGTGGGAAATCAGCTGGAGAACACAGGGGAAGGGATGTTGGTGGCACTGCAGCCTCCCAAGTCCTTTTGGGTCCAGAACATCCCTTCCGTGGGACGAGAGGAGCCGAATCTTGTCTCCAGCTGCTGTCCCACACCAGGCTGAAAGATAAAGTGGGAGCGGCACGGAGAAGGCCACCCTGCCCGCGCCCAGCCGGTGCCAGGGGCCGGAGGATGTCTGTCTCCATCCCTGCATGCACGGGAACTCCCAGCGCCCGCCGAGGGCTGCGATAGTGCCCTGCCCGGCGGGTGAGGGTGTTTTTCCCTCTGTGGGCTTCGCTCTCGCTTTTTCCTGTGCTGCCCTTTGATCTCCTCTCACACGGCCCCGGTGCGAGGCTGCCCCAGAGGAGGAACTCCAGATTACGGGACGGGGTTATGTCATTTTTCCAGCGGACGTGCTGGCCCGGCTCGCAGCGGAGAGGGCTTTTTTTAGTGCCGACGCCGCGCTCGATGGGAAGGCAGGTCCTGGAGAAAGCCTGGAGTGGGGATGCTGCACAGGCCTCGTGTCACAGGGAAAATGTGGGACCTCGCAGGGAAAATGTGGGACCCAGGACAGGCTTAGGAACCAGCTCAGGTCTTTCTCTCTGTGTTTGTTCACCCCTCTGTGGGAATACGAGGAGTCCAGAGCCTGCCACAAGGCAGTGGGTGCGAGATCAGCCCTGGCTGGAAACTCAGTGTGAAAGCAGAGAATGGTTTTTTATAGGCAGATGGTTGATGTTTTTACCAAATCCTTGGAGGTGGAGCAGGGCTATGAGGACATTGCACATTAAAGGGGTTGAAAGCATGAAACTCCACTGATGGAGAATCAAATCTGTCTGAAAAGCTTAACAGGTTGCCCTTCTGTTTCATCAGAAGTAAAGACTTTCAAACAAAAAATAAAAAATAAATTTCTTTTCAACAAAGCTTTCTTACACATTTTTCTTTTGAAAAACTTCTGAGTAAGACCTTTCTCTTTTTCCTGGAATAATGGAGTTTCTAACCCATCTGGCCACTTGGGGACCATTTCCTCATTATCCAAAGAGAGAAGCAAACCCCAAAATGTTGAAAAGTGTAAAAATGAGAAGATGGAGGCCCATCATTTATGTTTGGAAAGAGGCCAAGATGCCAAAGGAAAGCTGCTGAAGGTGGAAGATGGTCTAGGAGACCCTGTCATGTAAAAAGCTCTGACTTGCACCTCCCTCCTTCCTTGACTCTTTTTGTTTCAATAAACTGAAGCTGACCAAAAATTCCCCGTGACAACCCCACTGAAACTCTCGTGAGTGTGGAAGGACCCAGCCCAAACCTGGTTTCTGACACCATAAATGGTTGGAGTGCAATTTCTTGTCTCAGGGCCTGGATTTAGCGCTGAGGGGCACAAGGAAGGAGAGAAAGTTCTCTCTGTTTGGAAAAAGGGAGGGATGAAGGCTCAAACCCCCATGCTCATCAGGACCTCTGGGGCTGCAGTTTGTGCCCTGGGTTTCATTGTTTTCTAGAGGTCTCTGAGTCATAGAATTATGGAATAGTTCAGGTTGGAAGAGACCTTAAAAATCATCTCATCCCAACCCCCTGACGTGGACAGGGACACTTTCCACTAGACTGGGTTGCTCCAAGCCCCATCCAACCTGGCCTTGAGTCGATCAATATTTCAGAGGTTTACCACCGTTCCCTCAAAACTCAATATCCTGCTGGAAATTCCCATTCCCTGAGGGTATTCCCGGAGGCAAACACTGGCCACGCTCTGCACACATGGGCAGTGATCAGGATTTGCAGTCTGGCTGCTCTGATCACCTCCAGGACAGAGCAGGAGGAGAGGCCCGGCTTTGTATGGAAACTCCAAGGGAGATGCTCGCAGGAGAAATTCATAATCTGCTTTGCAACACCAATGAACACCTCTGTTCCCTTGGGAAATCTGTAATGACCACAGATGGTGAAATTTTCCAAGGAGAAAACACCATTCCACACAATGAAATGCGTCACCCCTTCAGGAAAGATGGAGTCCCTGGAAAAGCCACTCTCTTCCAGAAGAATCCATGATCTTTGACTCAAGACTACCTGAAGAAGAAGGGCTCTGCAGCGTTGAAGTGCAGCCCACAAGAGGAGGGTGATAAAAGCAGCTCGAGGATGAAAAATCCCATTTATACAATCTCAGTGCTGACCCATTTCCCTCCCCTGACCTCGCTGGTTCTTAGAGGTGGCTTTAAAAGGTGGAAGGTGTGTTGTGTTAACTGGAGAAGTGGTTGAGGACTCGGCAAGAGGCTTCAGAAACTCAGGGAGAAGGGATGTGTGAGATAGATTTGGGATTTCAGGAAAAAGAACAGCCTGGGTCTGGCCTCAGTTTCCTGCAGATGTCCCATGGTTGGTTTTTTTTTTCATAGAATCAGTAAGGTTTGGAAAAGTCCTCCAAGATCATCAAGTCCCACCTTCCATTTTGGAAATGCTTTGGTGGGAATAGTCAGGAAACACAAGAATCTCCAGACCAAATCCTCAAAAACTTTCTGAAGTCAATGGGATTTCCTTATTGACGTGGCTGTGGGGACACGGGGATCTTCATGAAAAACCCTTTGCCTCCCACAGTACCAAACACCTGGGGAGATCCTTTCAGCTGCAGGGAAATGCCTGGTGTTTCTCCTGCTTCGAAGATTGGGATGGGATCCAGCTGAAAATTCCATGAACCTAAATTCGGTGTTTAAAATGATTTTCCTCACTGAAGATGCATCAGGGCAGCCAAGATGCCCTCATGGGGCTGGAAGGCAAAGGGACCACAGGTGACTCATGTTTTGCTGTCCAGCAGCTGGAGTTTGAGTGGAAAATTGACTCAATGATCCTTGGGGGTTTCTTCCAACTCGGGACACTCCACGATTCTGTGATATCCCAAGGCTGGGACATGTTGGGAGAGGAGCTATGAGGATAAACCCTGGAAAGGGAAGCTGGGCTGTAGACAGTTCAGATCTGGAGAGCCAGGATCCCACCCTTATGGGATCTTCACCTTTTTCAGGAGAAACAGAGACTGCTGAGTTGCTGCCAGGGAAGAAAAATACGGTCTGGCACTGAACCCTTGGAAGGTTTCCGGCCCCTGGATTAGATGACCTCAATATGCCTTTTCCATATCTGCTGCCACAGATATAAGGCTTACTCGAGTCTGCTGGGGATTCTTGGACAGAACTACTCATTTTTTCTATTTTTTTTCTAATAGAGAAAATCTATTCATTTAGTTGTTATTATTATTATTGTTGTTGTTACACTTTTATATGGAAATGTTGCAGTGAATCCTGTAAAAATTATCAGTGCTAGATGGAATTTCTGCTCAAAATTATCACATTTCTCACCCAATAGCTTCAAAGAAATTTAGAGTCCAAATCAGGCATTTAATTCTCCATTCCTCAGTACAGGATCAGTGCTGACTCTCTGGACATCTCATTTTACTGTTTCTCCATGACAGTCCAGGGTTAGACACGAGGCTTGTGGCTTGCTGCTTATAATCAAATGTTAAATTATTTGTCTCCCTTCTCCAAACCCCTGGCAGGTCAGTGCATCCCACCACCACGTCCTCTGAAGGAGACACGGGAAAGGAGGACAGTTGTGGATGGGATAAATTCTGGTGTGATTCCAACTTCTCAAGGATTAAAAAGGATTCAGACATGAATCAATTTTCTACAGAGCAAAGCTGTCGCTTGCAGGTGGTGCCTCTCCATGACCTCTACCTGCTTAGGTGTGAATACAGATCCCTTGTGATGCTCTGTAATGCCAGAAGGTTTCCATAATATTTATTATGAAATTTGGAATTGGATGCTCTATCAGAAACAGGCTGGCTTAAAAAGCTGACTTTGTTTTGGAAGTGCTCAGCTTGGCATGCTTTGGAAACATCTTGTTTTCATACAGCACCAAACCCATTCATGGAATCGTGGAATCGTGGAATGGTTTGAGTTGGAAGGAACCTTAAACATCATCCAGTCCCACTCCCTTTCCATGGCCTGGGACACCTTCCACTGTCCCAGGCTGCTCCAAGCCCCATCCAGCCTGGCCTTGGACACTTCCAGGGATCCAGGGGCAGCCACAGCTTCTCTGGGCAACCTCTGCCAGGGCCTCCCCACCCTCACAGCATAAAATATTTCTTTCTTATTTGGAACCTAAATCAACCCTCCTTTAGCTTAAAAGCATTACCCCCTGTCCTACCTCCTGCCCTGAGACTGGAAAATTGTAAATTGCAAAGAGGCTGGAGCCCAATCTTCCCATTACTGAACGTCTTGGCCCACCTCAAGAAATTGATTTTCCTGAAGGAAACACCTCCCAGTCTGATCATTGCCACCACCACTCTCTTGAGAGTAGCTGTGGGGTTAGGAGAGACGCCAGCAACCAGAAATCCACTTTTTGCTCCCAAATTGGGGCAAGGAGAAACCCCCCATGCAGCAATAACCACCACTATAAATACACCTGTGTGAAAGCAGGTTTGCCAGGATGCCAATGCTCTCTCTGAACACCAACTGAAAGGTCCAGGTTGTTTTGGTTTGTTTTGCTTTTCAGGGAAGGGAAAGGAGTTTCATTTTCAATCAGTATCTTTATGCCAGACTTTGGGGTTGTAAAGACAACTTGCGGCTTGAATCACTTAGCAGCTGAGTGAAAAGGAAATTTTGCACCCGAAGAAATCCTGGATCAGGTGTGTTCGTTTTATAAATGCATTTTGAAGAAAAGCAACCGCTCTCAGAGCCTGGCTTTCCATGGGAGCAGAAGGGTTTATGTGCTCTTGGGAAATATCACCGCTGAATTCCCCTTTTTTGGTCCAACACATTCCGCAGAAAAACCCAGGGGGGACACAGGATGGGTCAACTACAGCATCACTTTGGATTGTTCCATCATCCTGATGGGAATATCATCCTCTCCTCCCTGTCCCATGGGAAAGAATCCCAGAGCTGGAGGTTCTGGCATGGAAGGACACCAAGGTAAGCAGGCAAAAGGAGGGGGGACCAGGATGGAAAGGGCACGGGGAGAGGTGAGTTCTATCGATTGGTGTGTGAAAGGCTTCCCGGGAGCCCCGTTGCCGAGAGACAGCCCCGGGAGATGCAAGGCTGGAATTAATAACTGCTCCATTGGGGCCCTGTTTGCTCTCCTTGCCCAGAGCCCGAGGACTTTGGTCGCAGCTTATCGCCCCGCCGAAAGCCCCAGGAATGCAGTCACAGGCAAATGTGCTCGTTCACACGACATCTATTAATCAAACTGCTCCCCCACCCTTTAACCCTTCGCGGCTCGGGCAGGGGGAGGAGGTGAGCGTGGCTCTGCTTTGTCTAAAATCAGGGTCCAAGGAGTCTCTTGAGAGCAACCAGAGATAGGGGTAAGTTACTCCAGTTAAGATACCGGCCCCTTAATCTGCATCCAGGGTTTTCCCGAATTCTTATGGAATTTATTTTGGTACCTGTACCTGAAGACATCCTTTTTCAGTGGGGCCAAGCACCTAACCACCCTAATTTACCTTGAAATTCCCAATCATTGGCACTGGAAAACTATCACAGTCTTTTCTTCCTCTTCACTCTGTTTCACATTTCGGGTGCTGTTTGCACTCACACCGCGGTGGTTGTTGTGTAGCTCCCCGGAGCTGTGGTTCCTCTGCAGCTGGACACATCTGTGACGGGATTTTCTCTGCTCCTGGGGACACAAAACACCTCAGGCAAATGTCCCCGCTGCTGCTTGGAGCCGGTAGGATTTACCCCGACTTCACAGAACCATGGAATATCCTGAGCTGGAACTTGGTGTCTCCATGGCAACACCAACCACCCTAGAACAACCACCCTAGAATGATGGAATCGTGGAATCATTAAGGTTAGAGAGGATCTCTAAGATCATCGAGTCCAACCATTAACCCAGCAAAGTCAGGTTCACCTCTAAACCCCGTTCTGAGCTGCCATGTCCCTCTTGGCTCACTGCTGGGTGTTTTAGTGTCTGAAACGTGCAGAGAAGTGTGTTCCTGCCTCCAGACTGAGGAAGATTTTCAGGCTTTTGATCTGAAAATCAGTTGTTCAACCATTTGAATTAACCAGAGAGGGTCTGTGGGCCCTCCGTGGTGAGGGAAGAGGCAGTGGCACCTCCTGAGGACAGTTTAGCACACCAGAATTAGGCTCCTGCTCTGTAACATCCCCTAGGAAACATCTGCTGAATTAAGCACTGTGTTTTCACGATGTAGAAGGATGAGGTGTCGTCTCAGGGTAACTAGTGCAGCAATGTCTATCCGCACTTAATTAACTCAACTAATTAGATGTTTTCCAGGGGATGTTACAGAGCAGGAGCCTCATTCTGCTGTGCAAAATTGTGGAAATCCACAGGTCAATCAAATACGGACAATAAAAATACCCTTTGAGAAGGTACCAGGGATGCTCCAGGGCTGTAAGACACACGTGAGCCTGGGAAATGCCAGCTGGGCATGAGGAAAATCCTACAGAGGATTGAGGCTCTGGAACGACCTCCTAGGAGGAGCAGCTGGGATGAGAATCCCACCCATCCTACAAAAGGACTCTGAGCAGCCTCTGGTGTGGTGACCCAAGTGGAGGCTGATGCTGCTCCTCCCTGTCCTCTGTCCCCTGTTCCTGGACAAACAGTGCCTGGTGATAAGGTGACCATTTGTGAAAGGGGTGGGGACTCAGCAGCCTCAACCAGTGTGGTCAGCTCCCCATCACCTCAAGTTTTCCACCCCAGCTGGCATCTCCTCACCCAGTGCCACCCCAAGAGGGTGACAGGGTGAGGCTCTGGCTTTTGCCCCAGGCCAGACCAGGCTGGAGGACGGGTGGGTGACTTTCAGCCTTCCCACACCAGGAAGGAAGGACGGGATTTTGTGCCTCATGTCCTGAGGAGTCCTTAGCCCTGGGTCCTGTCTTGTTGGCCCTGTGGCAAGAAGGAAGAGCACGAGCTGAAGGATTTTGAATGAAGGCAGAAGGCACCAGAGGTGGGATTTGGGGTATTTTTACCTGCATTTGGGTTCTCTGCCTAATTAATGAAATCTCACAAGGCAAAGGTGCCAGGATCACAACCCCCTTCTTGGCAGAGCAGGTTTCACCCATTCGTGACAGTGAGAAAAAAAGGACATTTTTATTATCTGGCATTTTCAGGCATGCAAAATTTCGGGTTTTCTTCTAGCTGTCAAAAAACCAAGCACATCTTTTGGGATTGAACCAGTTCACTTCTGAAGCATGACTACACTCCTCTCTGTTTTGAGACTTCAAAATTTTTTCCCTGCAGATCCAACTGTGCCTAAAATCCTGGATTCCTTTTGAATGAAGCTGCACTACAGCTTCCCGGGGGTCTGTTTTCTATGGGATCAGAGTAAACCCCTCCTGAGTCACCTGCAGTGGGGACATCACCTGCTCAAGGCCAATATTTTGGCTGCTCTGTCCTACTCCCACATGGCCACCTCTCCTCTTGCTTTTCCACAACTTCCTGAGTTGGATTTGCCACATGGCAAAGAGACCTGCATGAAAGATAAACGCTAATCAGGACTAACTGGATTGCAGCATCCCATTCCTTATTCCTGATGGCTCAATGCACAGAGAAATATAAGCAGGAAAAAAAATTTTAAAAACGTTATGAATTCTGCAGTTCAAAAAGCCTCCAGCAACCCAGGTATTGAGAGGGAAAAAGGAGAAAAAATAACCCACAAAGCAATTTGACACTTCTACCTGTAAATAATTATTCATCCAAGCTCTGGTGATACGGATATGACACTGTCCATGCAGATTAGGACCTCATAGGAGTAGAAATTCTTGATTTCCCTCTTCCCATATTGTTCCCAAAGAGTTAACAGCAAAGTAGGTCTGCAATTACCCGGGAATAATGGGGTGTGATTGGGGCACTAAAGAGCTGGAATTGATTTTTTTTTTATTTTTTTTCCAGGCTTTCAGCTCTAGAAGCCCCTCCCTGACTTCCTGGTAACTCATGACCAGCAGGGTCAATAGAGCAGAAATCCTTCTAAAGGGCCAATGTGTATTTGAATTATTTAAACAATGTCATACAGCCAAGTTAAATGGGGCTTATCAAGCATTACACCTCTCCAGGCACAATTGGAGACAGAAGGATATGAACTGCTGAACGCTCCACTGATGGCCTGGAGAGAGCTGGAAAAAAGGGGGGAAAAAAGGGGAAAAAAAGGGGGATCAAGGATTTGGACAAGGGAAGAAGCAGGTGTTTGCCCAGAAATAGTTTTTTCTCCGATTTGGAAACCCTCCAAAGAAAGTGCTTACCCTGGAGATTGGCTTTACCATCCTAATAAATCCCTCAAGTTTGGGCTATTTAAATCCTTAATCTGCATCATCTCCTCCCCTCAGCATGAGTGCACCTGGAGGAATCTGGAAGATACAGAACTCTTCTTCACCCTTCTGGAAAGGAAAATAAGGAAGGAGTTGAGGAGTTGTTTCCATGTCACATCGACTGGGATTTATTATTCCCAAGTGTGCACTTTGCCCAGGGAGGGCTGGGACCTGGAGCTGCCTGCAGGGCACAGTGGCAAAAGAAACAGGAAGATAATAATAATAATAATAATAATAATAATAATAATAATAATAATAATAATAATAATAATAAATTTCAAATTTGAGAGCCAGAAAACAAATTTCCATCGGTCAAGAGAAATTAAGGACCTTGCCAAGCAGCCCCAAAAGGTGGCTGAGAGCATTTTTTACCCATAAAATCATAGATTTTGCTTAGGTTTGGGAGCTGAGAATCCATCCAGGGAAACAGCCCTTGATTTTCTTATGGATGTGAAAGCAAACAAGAACCCACCTGGGTGTTTTCCTGGCCATTTATCCTGCTTTACTCCAACACTTCCCCCGTGTTTCAGGTGACCGGATGAAGCTCAGGGGGTCCCAGGTGGGATCCAGGGGGTAAATAGTTCACAGGTAATTCATGCACTGACATTTTCACATGACTTATTTGACCTGGAGAGAAAACAAATGTGTTTGCAAGTAAGAAACAAACTGCAAACAGAGCCCAAAGGAGCCTAAATCCACCAGATGATGTATGGACGGGTGAGAAATAATTCACCCACACACAGCTCTGTGGTCGGGATGGAGGGGGAAAGGATTTGTAAGGATTCCTGGATCAAAAATGTATAAATATTGGTTAGCTGAGCCACAAAGGTTTCAGCAGAAAGCATCAAATTTAAAGGAAATGAGAAAAGATGGGGAAAAAAGATTAATAACACTGGCTTAAGGACACACATCCTTCACTCACACAGCTCCTGTGCTGCCTCTGAGCTAATTAACCCTGTTAATTTACAGGGTATCAACCCCCCAAGAGCTGATTTTTGTGGGGGCAGGGGATTTTTGCCCACCCTGATCTGAGCTGCCATGCCCAGGCTGGACCCTCAGCTGGAACATGCAGCCAGAGCTGGCCAGGAAAGCCCAGAGGGAAACATTTCCAGCAGGGAAAGGCTCTCCCATCCAAACTGGAACATTTCAGGAGACGTTGCTGATTTCACTGAGGTTGGGGTTTTTTTTTCTTTTAAAGAGAAATAATGAGGGGAAGGAGAGGAAAGTTTTCCTGACTCTGTTCCATCCTTTTTATCAGAAGTTAGGACTATAAGAAGGTGCCTCGCGGCTCAAATCCAGCCCAGTGCTATCTCAGTATTTGACATTATTTGTCATTTGGGGAAGAATTTCAAAATGTTTAGATTTCGTTACAGTTCAAAATGAAGCCCCAAACTCAACCCTTCCTCCCCCTCCTCGCCGAGCCACGTTTGTCACCCTTCCCCAGCCGTGTTTTTAGGGACGGCAAACCCCAAAAATTGAGTTTTTGGGGATAATGTGTGAAATGAAGCTGGGCACTGGCTGTGCTCATTCAGATCCAGCCTCAGGCAGCTCTGCCTCCCCTCCACGGGGGAGTCGTGGCCCTGCCAGCCTGGACGTCACATCTCTGGTGGGTTCTTCCACCTTGGGCATCTCGCTGAAGGTCAGCGTGGCCGGCAGCCCCCGCTGTCGCACGCTGCCCTCGCCGGGCGCCGCTGGGAGGGGACGGGACGGTCACAATATTGGGAAAGCTCAACGCCAGCGAGCACGGGGTTTATAAACTCCTGGCCTACCCGCGGGCTGCAAGGTCGCTGCTTATCTGAGCTCGCAGAGGGTTTGCAAAGCGCTGGCCGCCCTCCAAGCGTGTTTGGGAGTTTTTTGCTCCAACCTAAGGCTGCCGGACTCCCACATTTGACATTTTCCAAGTGCCACGGAGCGCCGAGGGAACAGTGTGTGATTATGGGATGGGGAGAGCCGCCGGCTGGGCTTTCCAAGGGCCCGAGCAAACGTGGAGGCTCAGCAGCCCTGCAGGAGCCACCTTCACGGGGTGGAGAGGGTGTCGGGCAAAGCCACTGCTCACCCCTCGAAAACCTTTAAATTTCAGCCCAAAATGGAATAATAAAGTTTTGCAAAGGGGAAAAATGCCTTTATCTCTGCCTGATTACTTCTGCCTTGCCTGCACTGGGTCGCGAGACCCTGCAAGACCCCATGGGCTGCTCAGCCCCATTTCACAAAGAAATGAGACAAAAAGTAGCCCCAAGGATGATTTGGAGGGGTAAAGAAGCTCCTGGAGTTGAACCAGGGTTTCTCCAGGTCTGCATTAACCCCCACATGGACTTTTCATCCCTTTTGTGCCTTAATTAATCCATCATTAGCAAGGGCTCACCGTAATTGAAGGGCTGGGTTCATTAATAGATATTCTTGATATTGTGCAACAAATGAGCTGAGGTGCCCTAATTGTCAGCTGGGGATATTTCCATTATTGGGGGGAAAAAGAGAAGAGGAGAAAACCACAATGAAGACAGATGAAAATACAAACTCACTCGTTGTTTTATTTCCCCTTTTTCTTCCTTTTATCTCGCTGGAAAACTGAGCGTGCCAGACGGGGAGTAAAAGAAAACAAAAGAAAGAGGAAGGAAAACCAAAAAACAAAAGTGTTGTTTTTCTTTCTTTCTTTCTCAAGAAAACAAGTCCAGAAAATTTCCTCCAAAACAGTTTTTCGCCCAACAGCTGCCTGCACTTAGAAAATAAATTTTTTTTAGAGGGGGAATGGAAAGAGAGGAATGGCTGGGGAGAAACGGGATGTGCTTAAATACAAATTGCACTGGAAGTGCAAAGGGGGTTGTTAGTCAGATAGGGAGGATTATTTTACATCTCAACCACCTCCACAACCACGTGTGCAAGCGCCTGCATGAAATGTTGCCTTAATCATCCTGGTCAAAGTCCTTTGGCTGTGAGCAAGGCCTTGTTGCACTGGGGATTAACAGCGTGGAAAAATAATAAGGGATTCTATATACACAATTTTCTGGCTTTGGTTGGGAACCCCGGGGTCAAAGCAAAGCTCTGATTTCAAACAACTGTATTTTAAGTGATCCTGTTTATTCCAAGTGTCTGCTGAGGCTTTGACTCCGAGCTATTAATACAAAATAAATAATTTTCGCACGAGCTATTTTTACCTCCCTTGCCAGAAAAACGGAGCAGAAGCGACACGTGCGAGCGGCAGAGAGGGAGCGAGGTGGGGCCGGGGGCTCCTGGGATTTTTGTTTTGGCTGCTGGATGACACATGGAGCTCTGCTGGCTGGGGATGCTGGGGAAGACCATCAGCCAGCACAGCTAAAGATGCTCCTGCAGCACACAGGGGATGGTGGGAGACTCCCAGGGTGTGCTGGACCATGGATTTTATGGCATTTTAACTGCTGCTGTTTGAGAGAGGGTCTGACCTGACCCTCTGTGGGCCCAGATGATGCAGATGTGCTGTACAAAATCCTGCAGTGCTGCACGTTCATGCACAGGACTGTCCTTCTGTGGGGCTCAGTGAAAATGTGATTTTTTTGGGAAGCAGCATCCCTCCACAGGGATCCCTCAAAGTCTCCTGTTCCCTGTGGTGAGGGACCCATCCAGGCTGCAGGAATGCACTTGGACCCAGAGCCTTTGGATGCTTAGGGCAGGGAGCAGGAGGTCAGGAGATAAAGGCAGCGGGTCCCTGCTCAGCAGCGTTCCCAGCAGATGCCAGGGATGAGCTGTGTTTGCACACCTGGAGCCGAGCCCCCTCCCACGCCGAGGGCTGTGCAATCCCAGCCCACTTCCCCTCTCCAGCAGCTGCTTCCCTGCTCCCTTTCCTGCAGCTTGATGTCAGCTGGGTACAGAATCTCAGGTCTGGTGATGGAGTGAAATGGGAGAGGAGTTCCAACGGCACCATGCACCCCACAAATGAGGGCCTCAGGGATGGGAAATAATCCTGCAAAAGCTCTGCAGAGGCCGCTTGGCTTCCTGGGGTGTAGCTGAAGGGCAGTCCCCTGCTATTGCTGTCCAAAAATCACTTTAAAGCCTTTACCACCTGTTGTGCACCTTGTGATAAAGGGGCTTCACAAGGGTTTAGGGGTTCAGACGTGAGGGTGGGCTTGGGGGCACCAGCAAGGCGAGGAGAAGGCAGCTGGTGAAGGTGCCAAGTGATTGCCTCCCAAAATCCCAGCCCTCGGAAAGAAATCCTTCCCTGGGAGGGTGGGGAGGCCCTGGCACAGGGTGCCCAGAGAAGCTGTGGCTGCCCCTGGATCCCTGGAAGTGTCCAAGGCCAGGCTGGTCAGGGCTTGGAGCACCCTGGGAGAGTGGAAGGTGTCCCTGTCCATGGCAGGGGCTGGAACTGGATGTTCTTTAAGGTTCTTTCCAAGCCAAACCATTCTGTGATTCTGTGATTAACCTGTGCCCATGTCAGGCACTGAAATCAGCCTGGGAAAAGGGGGAATCCCTGCTCCCTGCTCCCACCAGGGCCCCTCCATCAGAATAAGCACCTGAGCTCTCCCATCCCTGCTGGCTGTGGATCAGGGCGGGATGCACCTGACCCTGGGGTGTTTTCCAGACTCACACAGGCCCAAGGAAGGACCTTCAGAATTGCTGGAGCAAGCCCCGGGTGTCCAAGGCTCCCTGCAGAGCAGGCGGGGGAAGCGGCTGCTGCCGAGAGGTGGGAGGCACTCGCTGGAGTCTGGGAGTCTGCGGGTAGAGCAAGCAGCTGGAAAAGTGCCTAGAATGTCTGGATCCTGTCCCTTTGGTGCTGGGTTTTAAGGATCTATTGAACTACGTATTGATCAATCTAGAAAACCAGTTTAAATCATCAGGTTATAGAAAGACATAAATTTATTCAAGCTGTAAGGTCTCCAAGGTAGGACTGTGTAAAATCCCTGTTAAACTGCTGGGATGCAGAAGCAGACAAGGCTTTAGATACTCAGGTGCTTCCTAAGGGAAAAAAATTGAATATAAGGATTTAAACATATTTATATTGATTCTGGTTCTGGATATCCATCCCTTGTAATTTTCTATAGGCAGGGGGAGTGCATCAGGGGAAAATCATGGGAAGATCACCTTGGTTTCATCTTTTCCCACCAACATCTCTTTCCAGTTTGGAGGAAGGAGGTATGAGCACGGTCCCTCATGGCCGTAAGTTATACATTTCAATTTTCCATGTTTGGCAAAGTCAGGGCTCAGCTTAGCCCTAGTGCAAAGCACCAGCTCGATTTCGGTCACCCGTGGAGCTCCCAGATGTCACGTTAATCAGGTCTGGATCTCAAACAGAGTGTCTGTACACCAAATAATGTAATTAAATATCAATAAAATCATGTGGATCCTGCCCACCATTCCTGGCACAGCTCAGGATCTCCAGTGTGCCAGAGGAAATTGAGGAATAACCCAAATCTGGGGTCCCACCAGCACCAAGGCAGGAGAGCAAAGGGGCCAGCTGGCTTTCCACGAGCCATAGGCATCTATCGACAACCAGCTTTGGGGCTCCTCTAAGTGCACTTGGTTTTATTGGCATCACCCATCTCCCAGTAAATGTGATAAGAGAGGCTGATTAGCCGTGGCCATCAGACTGGGCTCGGAAGGAGTCTCCAGCATGGCTGTCTGAAGGCCCCATGTGCTCCCCATGCCACGCTTCCGGGCACAGGAGGCTCTAATGAAGATTGCCCCTGGACTTCATTGTTTACTTTTAGGCCAGCATCAGAATTAAGACCAATTTAGCTGCCCCTTCTTTTCCTTTTGTTTTTTTCTCCCAGCTCAGTCTAAACATGCATCTCGAGAAAGAGACTTTTTTATTGCCAAGACAACACGTGATAAGGAAAGATCATCTGTCTGCGAGAAAACGACTTCTGTGGGGTTCAGAAAGTGGTCCCAAGGGCCTGATTCCAGCACAGAAACAGTCCCTGGAGAACATTAAGGAATTATAACCCTCCCAATAAGGCACTTTTCTTTTATAGTTTTTTATTTTATAGCAATAGTCACAGCTCAAAGATAAGGGCAACATACATTTTGTTTAACTAGGCTCTGGTTCCTCGGCGTGGGGCTCGGAGTGAACTGGCATCCATCAAACCCTTTTGTGATTTACATGAATACCTGATTCTTCTGATAAGGGAAAGTGTAAGTCAACACGGTGCTGTTGTAATTGGGTGTTACCTGTTCTGATACCAAGCTGCTATCTCGGCATCAGCTCGCAGCGAGCTCCGAGCTCCGCGTTACCTTTCCTTACTAGGTGCTCAGAGAATGCCTCCTGCTTCTGCACCGGCCCCAGGTGTGGCAAGAAGCTGCCTGGGTCCTTTCAGCCTCGTGGAGGTGTCCACAGGATGCTGGGGATGCTAAAAGTCCATGAGCATTCAAACAGCAATGGGAGAAAATTACAGAATTAAAATCCCCCATTAAACCCCAAATCCCCACTTCAGGTTCAGCACAACCCTCGACCCTGTCTGTGTGTTCTACCAAAGATGTGCTACCATATTTTTATTTTTCTGATATAATTATTTATCTTATACACTTCATGTTTACAGTATAAAATAAATATTCCTGATGTTTGTACGACAGCAGCAACCTCTGGCCCTCACCATACCAGGACTCCTTTGCAGTAGATGATGGGGATACTAAGACAGCTCAAAGCTTGAGAAGTTTGCAGCCTAAAATCAAACCAGGAAAGGATCCCAGTGAAGGATTTGATGACTTCCATGGAGCAGGACTTCTCAGAGGAGAGACTGCAGCTCCTGGCACCTTTAATTAGATGTCAGTGCCCCAGGACAAAACTGCTTTACCTCCAAAAGCACCTGGATTTCCATAACAAGCACAACCTGAAAAGAAAAAACAAGGAAGGGAAGACCACAAACAGCCTGAGTCTCCCACCTAAAGCTCTGAGAGCCAGAAGAAATGAAATGTAAATCACTCATCAAACCCACTCATTTTGGATAAGGAATGACCCAGAGGCTGCCCAGGGTTTTCTTTCTGCCTGATATCTTCAGGAGAGCTGAGCTCAGGAACGTGGAGAAGCAGCGTGGAATTGGGCCAGGTTTTAATACCAGCCTGCCACAATTCTGATGTCCCTGGCCTAAGCGCCACAAAGCTGCAGGCACCTCTCAGGAGCTGCTGGTGGAGGGGTCAGGAGACAACTCACCAGGAAGATGCAGCCTGGGAAGATCCCAAGGACTGTGAATGGATATTTGGATGTATCTCCCTCCCAAAACCAAAAGTAAATCAGTGTGATTTGCCAACTCCCAGCTGGGACGATACAGGAACACCCAAAGTCTTTTATTAAGCCAAATTATCCTCTTGATGTAGCAGCACCTGCTTGCCGCGAATGGGCTGCGCATGGCAGATATCCCCAAACCCCAGGGATATCCCACATGCTGATCCTCCATGGCAGATGTCCCCAAACCCCAGCGATATCCCATGTGCTGATCCTCCATGGCAGATATCCCCAAACCCCAGGGATATCCCACATGCTGATCCTCCATGGCAGATGTCCCCAAACCCCAGCGATATCCCATGTGCTGATCCCTCAGGGCAGATCTCCTCAAACCCCAGCGATATCCCACGTGCTGATCCTTCAGGGCAGATGTCCCCAAACCCCAGGGATATCCCATGTGCTGATCCCTCAGGGCAGATCTCCTCAAACCCCAGCGATATCCCACATATTGATCCTTCAGGGCAGATCTCCCCAAACCCCAGTAATATCCTACATGCTGATCCCTCATGGTGGATGTCCCCAAACCCCAGGGATATCCCATGTGCTGATCCCTCATGGCGGATGTCCCCAAACCCCAGTGATATCCTGTGTGCTGATCCTCCATGGCAGATCTTCTCAAATCCCAGGGATATCCCACATGCTGACCCTACACCACTGCCCACATGGGAGGAACGTTTTTTGCCAGCAAACACGCGGGGCTGGTTGGATGAGAGGAGAGGCAGGGCAGATGCAGCCTTCCTCCCTTCCTCCCTGACATGGGATCCAGGTCTCCAAGGAGAGTCAGACTCAAATCCTGATCCCTCCTCAGCCTCCCCGAAAGCAAAGCCTTGATGGTGCCTCTTCATTTGGGGTCATCCAACACCTAAAACTTCATTGTGGCCACACCTGGCCAGGCCCCCTCTCTGTGGAGCTCCTTTTGGCAAGGGGAGATCACAGCTCTGTTAGCTCCAGGTGTCCTTGGAGTCTGGGAATATTTGACACTGGGAAAGACCTGGAAAAACGCTCCAGCCCATGTAGTTGAAAAGGTTGCACTGGCTTGGGTTTATGAGTTTAAAAGAATTTCTCGGGCATGGTGCTAAGAGCAGGGTTTTACGGTGGCACTGAGAAAGGCAGATGTGCAGATATGTATTTATATAAAACGCTGACTCTACCAGCATGGGAGAGCTCAGGTTTAAGAGGCAATTTCCTGGCTTAGTGCAATTCTCCTATTAGATGTTTTCCTTCACACTAAGTGAAATTCTGACTGAATTAAAGACCCGCTTTGCCTCTTATCTGCTGTTGCTCTTATCTAACTCCGAGGAAAGGCTGGGAGCAGAGACAGCCAGGGCTTGCCTTTTTACAGCCCTCCTTCCCACTTTTCCCCTGGGCTTGCATCAAACACCAGAAAGATTTGTTAAAATCCAGCCTGTTGTGCTCAACACAACCATACAAAGGGAACAGCAACGGAAAAGCCACAAAATAGGTCCATTTCCTGAATATCTTTTTTTTTTCTTTTTTCCTAGGGGGATCTCCCAAAATCTCCTACAAACCCCAGTGAAATTGTCTCCCTGGAGCAGGGACCTTCCTTTGCATTAAAAGATTCAGGTCTGGTCACTCATGTGAGTCTCCAAGAGTGTCATGAAAAGGGAAAGAACAAAAACCACCACCCCTGCTCATCATTTATTGTCACTGCTCCTTTCTGGGTCCTGAGCCAGGTCAGTAGAACCAGCAGGAGCCAAGACACCTCAGCCCCCTCCCTGGCTCCACCACTGACTCACTGCTTAGTCCTGGGCAAGTCCCTTCACTTGTTTTCATTAAATCACAAAATAATTTGGGTTGGAAGGGACTTTTTAAAGGTTTCGCTTCTTTCTCCCTCTTCAGCAAAGTCTCTGTCTTGATTATGGAGTTTGTCAGTTTTGGATATGTTGGTTCAGCACGAAACACAACTTTTCAGCTCCTACTTCCAGCTGATCTCCACGCCATGGTGAAGCAATGCTCGTGCCTAATTAAGGCAGTCCTTAACTAAGAACCATCTTGGATTGTTCATTAGTGTCATGTCCCACTGCTATTCGGTTTTATCCGGTTTTCCTCCAAGTCCTCCTTGGTCTCAAGCCTCTTCCACCCTCCGTGCTCGAGTGCCCCAGGCTCTTGGCTCTGCCAGGAGCTGCACTTCTCACTCAGGCCGGTGTTATCAGGGCCACATTTCCAGCGTGTGACGCGTCTGTTCCCTAAATTCCCACCACACTTCCAGGCACAGAGGCGTTTTTGGAGCCCTTGAAACTGAATTAGCCACTCTCCATTTTGCTCCCATGCCAGGTTTTTATATTTATCTGTAATTCAGGGCCCTGGCAGCCCAGCTCCCTGCAGCACCCTGCTGTCTCTGGCAACATCAAACAAAAAACACCCCAAAAAAGTCCTTTCTCACTGGATCCAGACAGCCTTCCAGGAAGGGCCCTGCTCTATGATCAGCTGGGAATTGCAGCAATCTTTAGAAAAGAAGGCTCTGGGAGACCTCAGAGCCCCTTCCAGGGCCTAAAGGAGCTCCAGGAGAGCTGGAGAGGGACTGGGGACAAGGGATGGAGGGACAGGATACAGGGAATGGCTTCCCACTGCCAGAGGGCAGGGTTGGATGGGATATTCTGCTTGTCCTCCCATCCTCCTCCCTCACCTTCTGGGGAGTTTTGGGAAAGTCTCCTGCTTTGATTTCACCTCCTATAAAACCCAAGAGAAATCTGCTTTTGCTGAGACTGTAGTGAAAAGGGATGCACATCATCATGAAATGCCGGTTCCTGGATGGACACGCCTCTTCCCATTTGGAACAGATACAGATCTGGCCCAATAATTCCACAAAAACCCCTCAGTCTGAGTATCTTTGTTACACTGATCTGATTTAAAAAGAGACAGAAACCTAAAGTCAAAAAGCAGATGGGTTTTATCACCTCTTTCATTATTTAATTTGGCTGGAATGTCCTTCCTTTTCTTTTAAGATGAATGAACCTTCTTGCTGACAGCAACTCCCTAACTTTTTGCTTTCAAACTAAAATTGACGGGATTTTAGGGGATTTTCTGCTAGGAAAAAAATAAAACACCTTCCTCATTGGAAAGTGTGCTCACCTGTGGTCATGAGAAGCTCTGGAAAACCACAATAACCCTTCTGGGGAAGTTACACCACGTGGAGTAGAATCATGGAATGGGTTGGGCTGGAAAAGAGCTTAAAGATCATCCTGTTCCAATACCCAATCCATGACACCTTCAGCTCTCCCAGGTTTTCAGAGCTCCACCCAAAAAGGCCTTGAGCACTTCCAGGGATGGGGCAGCCACAGCCCAGGACATTTCTGGTGTCTCCTGCTGCAGGTTTGGATACCCAGCCCTTCAGTTTTCCATATAAACTGGTCCACGGTGAGGTCAGTTTTAGGGTTCCTGGGATCAGCTGAGCATCCCTGCACCTGCATCGGGGCTTGGACCTCTTTGAAGTTCTCATGGATCAGATTTTGGGCACTTTGGTCAGTGCCATCCATGTGTGATCATCACAAGCATTGCCTCAGTGACAGCTGAGCAGGGATAAACCTCTGGATTCTGGATATTTGCTCAGTAAATCTCTTTTTTAAGCAGGGAATTTGTGGCTGAACCTCTAGACAAATACCCTGTCTAAGCACAGGCGTGAGAGCTCCAAGTCTTCCATCCAGCCCAGCACAAGCTGGAGATCCTCAGAACATTCCTGAACAACCTTAGATTTTTTTTTATTATTAGAAAATAAAATGTGCACTTCTTCTAGTTCATCCCATGGGCCTGAATAAAAATTACCACAGCCAGCTACACATTTTCTTTAGACAAAGCACATCCCAGGCAACTGGAGCTTGGACTTTGCTTCTTCCCATCCTGTGGATTATGAAGGTTTTTCCTTGCTCCAGCAATAGCCTGTGCTCACGAGGAGCCACCTCTGCATTTCATGGGCTCTGTCCAACAGACAGGAAATTAATGAACTTTAAATGAAGAGCTGCTTCCTCTTCCAGCTGTCTGATCCTTGCTTTTGATTCTGTAAAACCCTGGCAGAGGGCTCCTGATCTAATCACGGGAGCTTGCACTTGGTGATCCAATTACTGCCAAGTTTCTGGAGGCTGGGTTTGCCTTTGAGGAGAACATTCAAAGGTGTGAACTTCTCAGGGGCCGGCTGAAGGCTGTCTGCACTCTGGGAGCTCATTTGGGGAAGGGAGGAATAAAATACTGTGATTTTCTGCAGATTTGGGCTTTTTCAGCCTGTCTGTGAATCCTGAAACCGGTTATTTATTTCTGCTCTCACCTACAGGTCCCTACCCCTCTGCCAAGCCTGGCTTGAACGAATCAGTGACTGCAAAATGTGCAGGCAGCACATTCACACAGCCTCGGTGTAAAAGAGAAGCTCCAGACACAGAGACAACACTGGGACTCTTTTCCAGCAGCATCCTCCAGCCCAGATGTGCACAAGCTCACAAAGAGCCTAAAATTAAAGCACAAGAAGCTCCAGCTCAGCATGAGGAAGAAATTCTTTATGCTGAGGGTGGCAGAGCACTGGCACAGCTACCCAGGGAGGGCATGGAGTTCCCTCTCTGGACACGTTCCTCTGTCACCTGCTCCAGGTGACCCTGCCCGGGTGGAGACATTGGGCTAATGATCTCCAGACGTGCCTAAAAATTCCGTGATTATGTGAGAGCTGAGTTGAGAAGTGAGGATTTCGGTGCAGTTCGTGAGGGAGCCCAGGACATCTGCTCTGCCCACTGATTTCCAGCGCTGTTGCCCAAACATTCCACGTTGTTCCCTCAGCCTTTCATGTCCGAGGATTGCCACAGTCACCGATCCCACCATGTAGGGACAGAGGCTCCCGGGGTCTGCCCTGTGAGATAACATCACCCCAGTGACTCCCAGAGCCTCTCTGGAGGTGCCGCTGCCCTGTGTTTGCTCATGTCCCCGCATTGTCCCCAGCCCTGATAGCGCCTCTGGTCAAGGCTATCAGCTCATCACTGCAGCGGCATCAGCCCCCCACGTTTGGGCAGGGAGGACACCAAACCCCACCCGCTGATAGATTTATCCCTAATCCCACTCAGGAGCATTTTGATCAATGGATAAATCTCTGTTTGTGCCGCCAAATCCCTCCCCGCCTTGTCTATGGGCTGGGTGTGGGGACAAATGTCCTGAATGTCCCCCTCGGCTTGTGCTCCTTGTGCTTGTGCAGTCCCAGATCCTGACGATGTAGAGAGCACGTTGCAGTCAAGGATTAACCCCGTGGGGCTTTATTACCATTATTTGAGCAGATGCACAGCTGAAGTCCCAAAAAAGGCGCAGTGGCCTCTCCTAAATCCCAGGGCAATGGAAAATGGAGCTGGGAATTCCCAAATTTTAAGGGCATCCTTCTCCTCCAACAGCACCGCACCAGCTCGGGGTGTTTTTGTGCTGACAGCTGAACACAGAAGCCTTGGCCAGAGGCTTTTTCCATCTAAATTCCCGATATCTTTTTGAAGACGTGATGGTTTGCTGAGCTTTATTTACCCAGCAACCCTCTTCCAGTCAATGGGGAGGAGATAAGGACATGGAGAGATCTTGATGAGATCAGGGCTCATCTGACAGGACAAGAATAGGCTGGAGAAGAAGAAAGAAATAAAAGTAAAAGTAAAAGCCCTTGATGATCCAGGCTCCAAGAAAGGACAGATCTGAAGGGAAGAGTTCTCCCCTAAATAATTCTATTTTTTTTTTTTTTTCACAAATATCACTATAAGACATTTGGGCTCCAGCATCAAAACAGCAGCAAAGAGAAAAAAATGAGAGAGGGGGAAAGAGAAATCAGAAAAAAATTGATAAAAATAGGGAAAAGCTCTATATATTTTTCTTTTTTTTTTCTTTTTTCCAAACATGAAAAATATGAAATTGGCCCAGAATTATGGAAAAAAACCCCACATCCCATCACCAACAGAAGATGTGGTCAACACTGGTGGTCAATGGCAAGGGAAGGAAACAAAGAGAATTTCACCAAAGGTTCTGCCTTGGAGGCCCAGCCGGACCCACTCCAGGTGCTTCCCAGGGGAGCCCAAATCATTGTCAGTAACTGGAGGAGAGGGACAACCCTTGGAGGTGTCCCAGGAAGGCCTGGACGTGGCACTCAGAGCTCTGGGCTGGTGACAAGGTGGGGATCGGTCACAGGTTGGACTGGATGACCTTGGAGGTCTTTTCCAGCCTCAGTGATTCTGTGGTTCCAGGGTTCTCTGATGTGAGCTCGCGGCGCCTTAACTCACATCTCCTCTGATCCGGGATGAAATCCCAAGGACAGGCAAAAGGCGGGAAATGAGGCAGGCACAGATAACACCCAAAAGTGTCCTTCATGCAACCAACCACAGGGAAATGGAAGATTTTGGGGTGTCTTAAAAAGCCCCTGAGATTTATTCCAAATGGGATATGAAATGGGGAAATCAAAGAACCACAGAATAATGAAATCACAGAATGGTCTGGGTGGGAATGGACCTCAAAGATCACCCAGTGCCACCCCCTGGCATGGGCAAGGACACCTTCCACTGTGCCAGGTTGCTCCAAGCCCTGTCCAACCTGGCCTTGGACACTTCCAGGGAGCAAATCCTCTGTTTTTCCTAAGAGTTTCTTGCCTACAGCCTCAAGGACAGGGACAGCGTGACCCAGATTTCCTCAAAGAACAGGTGAGTACAAGAAACATCTGCAAGGGGCGATGACAGAAACAGGAATCTGATGCCAAAATAAAAAAAAGCACTGAAGACTTTTTATTTATCCTGGTATTTATGGTGAAGATCTGTGGTTCTCATATTTTTAATTTTCTGTGTAAGAGGAAAAGCCAGGAATAAAGGGTTAAAAACAAACAGCCCCGTTGGTTTTTGGCTTTTTTTTCCCCTTTGTGTGTTTGGTTTTTGCCTGCAACGATATAAAATGTAACGACTTCTGCCCCTGCTGTGGTTTTCCCACTGCAGGCTGTGAACAGTCAAGGCTTTTTCACTGCAATAAGGAGGCTGAATTCTGAAAATGTTCTGCCCTGTCCAACCTGACCACCCTCCCCCAAAACAAGAAGGAAAAGAATTCAAATTTATTCCATCTATGATTAGTAAAACCCATCTGAATTCATGATCCCTCTATATAGTCTTTTTCTGAACAAAACCTGAATGCTAAACATAGCTGAAAATTATTAGAAACATTTAAACTTCTTATTTAGAGCAGTTCAAGCCCAGCTTTTCTTTTGATTGAGTTTAAACAGCAATTCATCCAGAAAGGTCTTAGAATTTCCTGAAAATGAGCAAATCAACCAAAAACAAACCAAAAAACTCAAAGACCTGACCACCCTCCCCCAAAACAAGAAGAAAAATAAATAAATAAAGAAAAAAGAAATAAAGAAAAAAGAAAAAAAGAAAAAAGAAAAAAAGACCCTATTAAATTTTGGAGATTTGTCCAGCCAGAAACAAGTATTGAACCTTCCAGTCTGCTGGTTTTGTATTTCCACCTCTTCCAGATGAAACACAAATGACATTTTTCTTGATTTTGGGAGGATTTTCCACTGGAAAAAAAAATGTGTTCCTTAAGGAGTTCTACCTCTTTCACGTGTTTTTCTGCAGTGAACATTGGATGTGCAGTTTTACCTGGATGCCTGGATGGAAAGGTGCTAAAAATGATCCTTTTTTTCACTGTCAGAAAAAGAAAGTTAATCCAAGGCAGGTATTTTGGGAAGGAGCCTGCAACCATTTCTCCGTGGTATCTTCGGGTGTTAACAACTGGAATATTTTCTGATGCCTCCGGTGTCCCGCTGGAATTGCAGTGAGATTTCACAGCTGTTCTGCCAAAAATCCATAATCCTGTGGAAGGGGACTAAGGGCTGTGGGAGAGACGGTTCCTGGCCTGGATCTGCTGTCCCCCACAAGGCCTTTAATCCCCTTTCCTTGTCTTCCCAGATAATGAGATCCACCTACCCTGCAGTGCTGTTGGGAGGCTGAATGTAGGAATCTTTATAAAGTATCTGGGGATCTTTTAGAAAAGAGAAAAGAAAAAGAAGATTAAAAAAAGAAAATTGTAGGGTCCAGCCTGATTCTGGTGTCACATGGCCAGGGAGGTACAGATGATCTGTAAGTTCCCTTCCAACCCAAACCATGCTGGGATTCCACAATTTTGTGACAGACAAGCCCAGAAGCAGCTGTCTCTGTCCAAATTATCACTGCAGAGCCCTGCAGCCACCCTTTGCTCCTAGATGACAGAGACAGTGACACTGCAGTGACATTTTTCCAGCCCATGGAAGGACCTGTCCCTCTGAGACGTCTTTGCCTTTCTGTACCAAATCAAATCTGCTTGGTCCACCTTGTCCCTGGTGAGTAGGACAAGATGGGGCTGGGTCCAAGGTGCTCTGTTGTGTCAAAAGCCAGTTTCTGGAGAAGGAAATTATCCAGGGAGACCTCAGAGCCCCTTCCAGGACCTAAAGGGGTTCCAAGAGAGCTGGAGAGGGACTGGGGACAAGGGCTGGAGGGACAGGACACAGGGAATGGCTTCCCAGTGCCAGAGGGCAGGGTTGGATGGGATATTGGGAAGGAATTGTTGGCTGTGAGGGTGGGGAGGCCCTGGCCCAGGGTGCCCAGAGAAGCTGTGGCTGCCCCTGGATCCCTAGAAGTGCCCAAGGCCAGGCTGGACGGGGCTTGAAGCAGCCTGGGAGAGTGGAAGGTGTCCCTGCCCATGGCAGGGGGGGGGCAGGATGATCTTTAAGGTCCCTTCCCACCCAAACCACTCCCCAATTCCCTGATTCTATACAACAGCCAGAACTGCACATTCAGGTCTGGGATTCTCTTACCTCTGACTGGTTTGGTGGGATTTTTGTTTATTCCAACTGAAACTCTCCAAAACTCAAACCACTGCCCAGGATCCCACCTCTCTTACACTGCGAGTCCCAGGACTTGCATCATTCCTGACTTGTCCAGTGCCTGAAAATCCAGAGGTGCATCAGCAGATACCAGAGTTTATTAACAATATCAATATTGCAATAATAATGTAAAAATGAGGGCTAATTACACATAAATTTGGCAACATCCCTGAGTATTCTTTCCCCATGTGCTGCACGGGAGTTTTGCCTGACGATAACAACATCGTTTCGTGATAAAACCAACTTTCATGTTATTGTGCCTTCCACAGTTACAGCCTGTGGGGTATTTTCTTGCTTTTCCCCATGGATGACAAAATGCCACCTTCACCCAGGGTTTCCCACCCTGGTCAGCATTCCTGGGTGGTGTGAAGCTGCAGGATGGGTCCAACAGCCAAAGGCAGACGGGATTTCAGCAGATTTAAGGGACCACCAGTTCTGCTTCTCTCTGGTAACGCCGATGCACCAAAAATATTACACCAGGGATATCTTTCTTTACAAACCCAAAAGAGGAGAGGAAGGAGCAGGCTGTTCCTGGTGGCAGGAGGAAACTCGGATCTTTATTTGGGCAGCCATAAGGATCTCGAGCATAGTCTGAATTCCTGCCGCTCTGAGTGACGTCGGGAAGGCTGCAATGCTCACTTGGCTGGAGAACAGCGGTGCAAGGGGGATTTTGGTGGGATATTTCTGGAAATTTGGGTGGATGTTAACTAGGAAATGAAAAAATCCCATTATGGTACCTCCAGAAATTGTTGTGTACCTCACATGGAAATGAAATATAACCCGAAGGAACTCCAGCAGCACTTCAGAGAATCATGGAATTGTTTAGGTTGGAAAAGCCCTCTAAGGTCACTGAGTCCAACCATTCCCCCAGAACTGCCAAGGCCACCACTAAACCTTGTCCCCAGCTTCCACATCCACACGGCTTTTAAATCCCTGCAGGGATGGGGACTCCACCACTGCCCTGGGCAGCTGTGCCAGGGCTGGACAATCCTTTGGGGACTCCTTTCCTTGAGGCCGGGGAATCTGGGAGAGGCTGAGTGTCCATCTGCTGGGTTCCATCCCAGTGTCCCAAGCTCAGGAAATTCATCTGTAACAGATCTAGGAGAAGAGAGGAAGATTCCCAGAAATTCCCATCTGCCCCCACTGTCCCTTGCTGGAGGACATTGCCAACCTCAGATCACGAATTCACCCTGCACCAGGGAATTGTTTTCCCAGTTGGAAAAGACCAGACCTTTTTTCACCTTTTATTCCCCAAGTTTTCCTTTTTAAAATCGTCAATATTTTGTGGTTTTTTGGCTGGTGTCTTGTCCAAGGTCAAACCATGCTCCTGCATTACCACTCAGTCCTGCCAGCACTGCCTCCACACGAAACCCTGCTTGTCCTTCGCTCGTGTGAGTGAATTTCACATGGATTTGGGCTTGTAAGTTCAGTGCTTGGAATTTCTGGTGCATGAAAAAACTATTTTGGCTTCGTGGCTTTACTTTTATGTGAAATTTACCTTTTATTTTTTTATTTCCTCTCCAGAATAAGTGGATTAATTCAACCGCTGATACATCAGTGCAGAGAGAGAAATAAATTTTTTCAGCCCAGAAGGAACTCAGTGACAAAACCTCTGTCCTGAACCTGCATCTGCCACACAGGGGTGGAGGATTTGGGTCAAGATTGGGGGTTTTTTTTGTTGGTTTTTTTTTGTTTTTTTTTAATCACATCCAAGCTCGGCGCTGCGTCTCCCAGCCCCCGGTGCCCGGTGCGCGATGCCCTGAGGGAGCGCAGGGGCATCGCCTTCTCGCCCGGCCCTGCAGCCCTTCCCTTCCCGGCGGCGGCGGGGCTGCCCGGGGCGCTGACCCCAGCGCCGGGGAGTCTGGAGCGGAGCCGGCGGCCGCCGCTCGCCGCCGTCAGCCCACACCTCATCAATAGGGGCTGACAGCGCCGGCCCCGCCGCCCCGACGGCACCGCCGCCGGCACGGCACGGCTTGGCACGGCCTGCCAGCGGGGACACCCCCGAAGGTGGGGCTGGAGGCGGCCCCATCCACCCGGGGAGACTCGGGGTGCAGAGAGCCCCACGCGGGTCAGGGGGAACGTAACCCCACAGGGATCCAGGGATCCGGGCATTCCCGCGGGCGGCAAGGTCTGGGATAGGGGCAGCATCATTGTGAGGGGGCACGAACGCCCCAGTAGGGCAGACTGAGGGGGCCAAGGGGGCTGGAAGGGGGGGTACGGGGGTGTAGGGGACCCCACAGTGACAGGTAAAGACATACAGCGAGTGGCATAGGTGAACAGGAAGGTAAAACACGTCGGTGAGAGAGGTACAGAGAGATGGATAAACATACGGATAAATAAATAGATATTCTAGCAAAGTAGATCGGCACCAAATAAAGTAAATACACATCCGGATGAGCAGGGAGTTACAGAGACGTACGGATCTAGGGATTTGGGGATAGATACATGGATACATGGCTGGGTGATGGGCGGGTGGGTGTATGGATAGGTGATGGATAAATGGAGGGATGTATGGATGGATGATGGATAGGTGGGTATATGGATAGATTATGAATAAATGGATGTATGGATAGGTGATGAATGGGTGGGTCTATGGATAGATTATTAATAAATTAATGTATGTATGGATAAATGGATGTATGGATGATGGATAAATTGATATATGGATGGATGATGGATGGTGCTCCTGACTGAGGTTCAGCACTCCCAGGGCTCCAGCCCAGGCATTTCCAGGCAGAGCAGCCCCCCGCTGCTGCCCGAGGCTTTTCCAGCCTCCCCGAGAAGGGGACGGGGTTTTCCATCACCGCCGCTGTTCCTCCCGGACGCGAGGGGCTCTGCCGGGGCCAGTCAGCCCCCGACAGCCGGGATGTCACAGCAGGCGTGTTCCACACCAGCGGTTTCGCTGTCACTGCGTCACGGCGAGGTGACAATGATGACAACAGGACACCACGCGTGCGGAGGGCGCTGGTGACGCGTCCCCTTGGTCCCCAGCGGGCTCGCCCCGCCGCAGGTGACGCTCGCTCACTCGTCCCTGCGCTGCTGGCCCCGGGGATCCCCCACTCGCGGGTGACGTGTGTCCACAGGTGCCAGCAGACACTCGTCGCACCGCGGTGACACAGCCCCTGTCCCCCGCGGGAAGGTCCCTCTGAGCTGGGCTTTCACGGCTCCTCGCCAATTCAGAGAATCCCAGAGCGGGAAATTCAGAGCCCGGAAGTTTTAGGCTCATTTCGCTCGATTTTGGGCAGTAAAGCTGCCAGGAGTGCAGCGCTTTGATCCACGCGGTGTTTTCAGTGTCTTCTGGGACACATCTGTCCCCTCCACACACACAGACACGCAGGGCACCACATGGCCTGAGGTTCCCGGTTCCCAAAGATCCCCGTTTCCTAAAAATCTCCGTGCCAGGTGGGTCTCAGACCCTGCCTCTCCCCAAATCTCCACGGCGTTGACCCTCACTTCTCAGCCTCTCCCCTCCTGCTCCATCAGAGCACGGACCGCTGTCCACGCACCCATGGGTTTGTCCCTGAGGGAGTCACTTGTATTTATTACCACTGGGGGTAAAAAAAAAAAAAAAAAAAAAAAAAAAAAAAAAAGGAAAAAAATGGGAAAAAGCAATAATATAATATTTGCTTTTTTAGAGTAGAAGGGGTGGTCAGAAAGGATTTAGGAATTCCCCTGGAGCTCCGCTGATCTGCGATGCTGCCTGGCCACCCTTCTCCCGAGGGCAGCACTCGGCCTTTGGGATGGGGGTGGACGCGGGGGGTCGGTGACATTTTAGGGCCGTCCTGTGAGCAGAGGTGACGTTCATTTGAGGCAGCGCCTCTGAAAGGCGTCCCGAGAGCCTTGGGTCACGCCGGGGCTGGGGTGGCAGCCACGTCCCCTGCGGTGCCCCCGGCTGGGCTGGGGGTGTCCCACTGTCCATCCCAGCCGCGGGGGCGGCTCTCCGCAGTGTCCCGTGGGTTTTCCGTGCCCTGGGGTGTCCCGGCACGTGTCTGTGGGCAGCGGGGTGCAAGGGGGTCCCGCGGCGGGGACTCCGAGGGAGGAGGGTCTGGGATGTGTCCCCCAGGAGGGCGGGGGGTTCATCCCGCCCCCCTCAGAGCTCCACCGGGGGATGCTGCTCGGGATTCCCCCCTTTGCTGGAGCAGGGGAGGGCTGGAGGGGCAGGGCGGGGGCAGCACCCCCCTGTCCATCCCCAGACCCCCAGACGGGCGGGAAGGGGGCGGGAGGAGGCGATGCCGTCCCGAGACGTCTCTGGGCTCGCAGAGAGCCTCGTCCCCCACTCGGGACCATCCCCCGTCCCAAACCATCCCGGTCCTGCCGCGCAGCCCCAAAATATCGGGGGTGCAGCCGGTTTGGGACCCCCCCTTCCCCTCTCTAACTGCACCGGCTGCTCTCACACAAATCAGGGACAGCCTAGAGATACCTACAGATCGAGACCTACAGATAGATACCTATAGATCGATACCTACAGATCGATATCTATAGATCGATACCTAGAGCTGATCCACACCGCCCGCAGATGCCACCCAGCCGAAGGCACCGCGTTTTTTGGAGCTGATTTGTCCCCTCTCTGCTGTCGCTCCCGCAGCCCGCAACTCTCCGATTCCCCCCAGCCCCCTCCTCCAGACCCTTCCCGGCTGCAGCCAAGGCAAGGAAGAAATCAAATAATTAAAGTAATCCTAATAAAAATCCCAAATACTCCCAAATTCCCAGTACACGGCAGCCGCCGGCCGCATTTATCCCTTTTGCTCTGCTAAAACCACATTTCCCCCGCTGATTTCTCCCCTATTTTAAGCCGCTTTTCTTCGTGATTTTTTAAAAACGCAATTTGCAGCACAGAGGAAAAATTAAATTAACTTTCTCTCCTCTTCCCCCCTGCCCCCAGGTTCCTAAAGTGTTGTTGGGCGGGTTTTTTTTTTGTTGTTGTTGTTGTTGTTTTTTGGTTTTTCGTTTTTTGGAGTTTTTTTTTTTTCATCCACCAACACCCGTAACTTTCACTCTAAAACCGCCGCGGAACTAGAATTCGTTGAGGGGGGGGAAAAAGCAAAACAAAAAACCCTTTAAAAATAGGCATTGTATCGATTTTTTTTCCTGCTTGGGGTAGAAGTGGAGGCTGGAAAGGAGAGAGAGAAGGCCAAAATCTGTTCCCCTGGGTTATTTGCAGGCAGATTTCGTTAATGGCAAGGGAAAAAATATCTCCACCGAGTGCAGAACAGAGTTTTGGGTTTGGTTGATTTTTGGGTTTTTTGTCGTTGCGTTCTGCCGTGTCCCATCGGCTTTTTCCGGGAGAAATCGTGTCCTAAATCCATCCTGTCCCTCCGGCTGCTGGGTTGCGCCGTTCCTCACCTCTCCGAATTTCGGGATGCGCGTCCCCGCCGTTCTCGGCTTCACCGGGCGCTGATTCCCCGCAGCGAGAGGCTGGAGCCGGCCACGCTCACGCGGAACAGTCCACGGGAATTGCTCTTGTCCGTTTTTTCCTGGAAGTAGCAAAGCCAAACCAGGTCCTTGAAATCTCCTCTGCTACCGCTATTGCTGCTCGGGAGGGTTTAATCAGTTTAAGTTGCATTTTTCCTCTTTTTTCCTTTTTTTTTTCTTTCTTTCTTTCTTTCCTTTTTTTTTTTTTTTTTAAGGAAAACGCTGCTTTTCTGCAGGAATTCAACGAATCTTTACAGAATCGCTGCTTTGGGAGAGAAAACCGCCAGGGATTTTGCAAAAGAAGGGAAGATGAGTGTCCCAAACCCAGCACATCTGGATAGGCAGCTGCTTCGGAGAAGGGATATAAAAAGAGACATCGAAATATTTAATTCGCTTTTCTTTCCTGTGTGTTGGTAGCCCCGCGTTCATAGGTATATTTTTATATATACCTGTATTCATTTATATTTTCAGATACACGTATTTACCTGCTTATGTATTATATTTTAATTATATATTTAAATATATTTTATATATTAATTATATATTATATATATTAATAACATATTATAGTTGATATATGTATTTATATATATTTCATCGTTTACATATATACAAAACCAATTTGTACCCCAGGGCGTTATAAATGATAAACAATAAATTATTTAGTTATGAAAGTACATCCATGTCGGCATGTGATACACATTCCTGTGAATTATAACATACATTGAGTTCTATACAAACTCAATTTTTGTATCGATCTGTATAAAATTACAGACTTTTTGTTAAATACATATTTTCCCCCACGGGCTGAAAGTACAAATACGCACGGTGACACCGTTGCTGATATTTATTTGTTATGCATTTCTGTGCCTATAATTTTATTTCTATAAAGGGCTATTTTCATCCCGATATTTGGGGTTTTGGAGGATTTTTCTCCCACTTTCGGAGGTTTGAGGAGTCCCTGTGCCCCCTGGGTATTCCAGAGTAACGAGAGGGCAGAGGATGAGGGGATCCCCCATCCCCGAGGACTCATTCCCGACCCTGGAGCACCCCCCAAGAGTTCCCCTCACCTTGATCTCCCTTCAATAAATCGCTTCCCCCATCCCTTCTTCCCCTCCCTTCGTCTCTTTTATATGAAGATTTTAAATTTTAATTTAATTTAATATTTTTATATTGTTAATAATTTAATTTAATATTTCTATTTCCAAGCACCAAAATCCGCGGGCATCTTCAGCCTCCCCCCGATGGCGGGGAGACCCCAGGGTGAATTGAGCCCGCGGGAGAGGGGGGGCTGTGGGTGCGGGGCTGCAATTTGGGACCCCAAATTGCAGAGGGGTGCAGCACCCCCTGCACTTCCCCATTAACCCTTAAACCCGGCAGTCTCTGCAGAACACGAGGAGACAGGGGATGGGTGTCCGGCTTCGGGGGAGCATTCCTTTACTGGCTGGGGTAGAGGGAACATCAGCTGCCACCTCCTCACTCCACGGTTTGAGGAAGAAACACGGAAAAATCTCCTCTGTGCAACATCGCCAACGAAAGGGGTCGATTGGGGGGGCTGGGGGATGCCGTACCCCTCAGAAAATCCCCCGGATTGTTTCGGGGAGCCGGGCACGGGCGTCCCCGGGGTGCGCAGGGAGGGACGCCAGGCTGCCCGGCTGGCGGGGCCATACCAGTGGTGCCTGTTTGATTTTATTATTTTATTTTATTCCTTTTCTGGGTTTTTTTTTCCCTCTCTCCACAGCCATGAAACCTGGCGCCCGGCTGATGGTGCAACAGATACCGGCCACCCCCTTGCCCCCCCACTTCGCTCCCATCACCGCCCACTTCCACGTGACGCGGGCAAACCAGTCAGCGAGTGGGACTGGGCAGCCTGGCCCTACTGGGGAGCCGGGAGGGGGGCAGCGCTGCCCCTAAACCCCCCGGGAAGCGGGAGCCGGGCATCTCTGAGCCCTTCCCCACAGCGAGGTGGGGTCCTGCCCCGCGGCCTTGCCCCCCGCCACCCCTGTGCCCCCCGGCACCGAAGGTGGGTAGCGCTTCTCTGTCCCCCCGCTCCTCTTCCTCGCTTGCCACCGCCGGGACCCCAGCGAGCCCCTTCCTAGAGGCCTCCCGAAAGCTTCCTCCCATTGTCTCCTCGCGCTTGAAAAGGGACTCGATTTGGCTTTTTTTTTTTTTCTGGTCGATTTTTTTATTATCACCACTACTATTTGTAGGGCAGGAGGGGAACTCGCTCCTTGTTCCCCTCCTGTGGATCCTGCTCGTCTTTAGGGAATCCTGGTGGAAACGCTCCGTCCTAGGCCGGTTACACACCAACCATTCCCTGGGGTTCGGGGCGACACAGAGCTCCCTCAGAGCCCCTTCTCCCCGGCTCGCTTCCATCCTTACCCCTTCCCAACGCTGCCTCCGGCTTCTCTCCCCTTCCTCGGCCGCCTGCCCGTCTCCCGCGGTCCTCCCAGGGTATCAGCCCTTATCTGCCGGTTATCTCTCCTGCTGCTAAATTCAGCCGAGCGGAGGGGTTCAGCCGGGGGAATCTGTTAGTTAAACCTAAAGCAGTCCCAAGAGTTATCTCTCCGGCCCTAATTCCGCCCCCCACCCTCCGCGCCCCATCCAGCCCTTCTGCCGGTGTGAGGTGGTTTCCACAGAATCCTGCAATTCCAGAATGGTTTGGCTCGGAAGGGACCTAAGAGGCCACCCAGTTCCGACCCCCCTGCCGTGGGCAAGGGACACTTTTCACCCGACCAGGTTGTCCCAAGCCCCGTCCAAGAGGCTCCCTCCAAGATCTGCAGAGAAAACAGCACCTCAAATGGTCTCACGCCCTTCCCGGACACTCCCTGGGAAAGGAGTTCCACCCTGACCCCCTCTCACAAGTGGTTTTTGGGGTCTTGCCACAGCAAGCCACCCGCAAGGCTCCGATGGCATCCCAAGGCCCAAACCCACCCCAAGTTCCCCCAAATTCCCCCAAATTCGAAACCGACCCAACAAGAGCCAAAGTATCCCTTGCCCCCACCCTGTCCCATGACTCCGGGACATTCCTCCCCATCCAGACCTACGGCATTCCCAGTCCCCAGCGGGTCACCCCACTGTGCTCCCAGCTTCTCCCAGTTCCCCACACGGGAAAAGCGGGGGGGAGGGATAAAAAACAGGGAGGAGGAGTTTTGTGGGCTCTGCTTGGGGTCTGATCCCCACTTTGGGCAGCACGAATGGGGGCTGCATTGGGTAATGCCCCCCTCTCCTTTAAGTCCCCTCGGTCAAGCGTGGCCGCGTTTTAGGGGGTGCGGACCCACGCGGGGCAGGCGCGGGGTGGGAGGGTCGAGCCATTCTTGCTCCTTTCCCTCTTTCCCCCCCCACTTTTCCCTAATTTCACTCTCCCCCACGCCAGCCCTCCTCAGCCGCCTCCCGCCGCCCACATCAAACGCCGGCCCCGGGGGCCATTAACAACTTAAAGCACCGATCGTACCTGCGGGACAAAGGTTTTTGCTCCGGGCCAGAGGAGAGAGCATCGTGTCTCTCACCTTCCCGGCTGCGTTCCCCCTCCTTTCACCTCCCCCCCTTCTCTAACCTCCTTATCTCCCCGCCCGGGGGGGTCCCGGCCCGGCCGCCGCCGCATCCCGCATCCCGCATCCCGGCAGCATCTCCCCCTGCTCCCGCGGGGGGTGTT
>VYZT01007499.1:0-39054 GCA_013400735.1 Pomatostomus ruficeps | reverse complement strand
AAGACCGGGGTGGGGGGCGTCGGAGGAAAAAAATCGCATCGCTGGTGGTGTTTTGGTTTTGGCTGGAAGGCTGAGCCCACGCGAGACCGCTCCGGGGGAAAAGTGGAGCCCAGGGTTTTCCACGCGCTCCCCATCGCTCTGGATCGCGGCTGGGCTTTGGGGAGGCCCCGCACGAGATGTACCAGAGCTTAGCCATGGCAGCCAACCCCGGCCCTCCGGCGTACGAGGGTGCAGGTGGCTTCATGCACGGCGCGGCCGCAGCGTCCCCGGTCTATGTGCCCACCACGAGGGTCACGTCCATGCTCCCCAGCCTGCCCTACCTGCAGAGCAGCGGCTCGTCCCAGCAAGGCAGCCCCGTCTCCAGCCACTCCATCTGGACTCAGCCCGGAGCCGAGAGCGCCGCTTACAACCCCGGATCTTCTCACCCGCCCGTGTCA
The DNA here is from genome assembly GCA_013400735.1 of Pomatostomus ruficeps. Lineage (NCBI taxonomy): Eukaryota > Metazoa > Chordata > Aves > Passeriformes > Timaliidae > Pomatostomus > Pomatostomus ruficeps. The sequence continues at coordinate 38,617 of VYZT01007499.1, read as the reverse complement.
CCTCGGTTCTCCTTCTCCACCAGCACCCCCATCCCGGCCACCTCTTCCCGGGAAGCGGCGGCGGCTTACAGCAGCTCCTTGAACCTTTCCGCCAACGGGAGGGAGCAGTACGGCAGGGGCTTCGGCGGCTCCTACTCCAGCCCCTACCCGGCCTACATGAGCCCCGAGATGGCCACGACCTGGACTTCCTCGCCCTTCGACAGCCCCATGCTGCACAACCTGCAGAGCCGAGGGACGCCCGCGGCCGCCCGCCACGCCAACATCGGTGAGCGCGGGGCCGGGAGCTGGAGGGAGGGTTTCACCCCGGTGCCCCCCGGATTTTGGGGCACGCACCCCTCTGTGCGTAGGCGCCAAGGGCAGGGGGGTGGAATTTGGAGTGTTGGGGTTGCTGCTCTCGGAGTGGCCTCTCTGGCTGGAAAATCGGGGTCCTTATTCTTACTTATTCTGCAAAATCACCGTTCCAAAATATCCTCAAAGGCCGCAGTTTCCAAAAAATAAATGAAATTTAGGGCAGGCCCGGAGCGGTGAGGAATGATGAGCTGAGCTCCGGAGCGAGGGCCTGCTGGCTCCTCCAATCGCTCCGAGGGGATTTAGGGGCTCTGAGGGGGATGATTGTGGGGTGCAGGACTATGGTGTTCCATGGACATGTAAGGCAGCCCCTTCCTGAGCTTTAGGTGTAAAACTGGGAGCATTAAGAAATCAAAGTTTGGTTCATGAATCCCAAATCTTTACTTTGAGCTGTTTTACGTTCTGGCCTTTTAAAAAAAATTTTGGAGATGTCAGTTGGGCTACGAAAAGAGAAATTTAGAGCTGAGTTGGGAGAGATGATGGAGGAGGATTAAAAGAAATGCATCCACATTTATTACAGTGTTTTGGGAGGAAATCAGGCACATCTGAACGACACAACCTTGGTATTTCAGAATCTCCTTATCCCAAAAAACCTCATCCTGATCTCTTCTGCTGAGTCCAGTCTCGGAGCCTCTCATTTCATTAAATTCCTCTGGTTCCTACAACGAAAAATTGGTCCAAATGGCTTAAAATTCTGCTTTTCTATTTAGTGGAGTGGGACAGGGATAAAAGGGGACAGAAATGCGGGCACATCTCTGCATCGAGGTTTCATAAACCCTTTTTTCCTTCCCGCCTTCTCTCCGTGAAGGTATTTCTGTCGCCTTCGGGGTCGGGGTTAACAAAGAAAACACCTCAAATTTGTCCGCAGATCTATTTTATGCTCGTGTTCTCTAATCTAAATTTTTGAGGGTGATTTTTCCATCGTCTCCAGCAGGATTTGCGTTGCCTTTAGCATTATTTTAAGATGTTACAAGAAGGAAAGTTGGGCGTCGCTGAAGGCTTGGCCTTGCCAATGTCTTGTGCTTCTCTTTGGGTGCTATGAAATTTCTCAAAACGAGGAACAGATTAAGGATAAAATTTTAGCCAATCAGGCAATATTTTTAAGGAAGCCACGAGAAGGTAGAACATAGAGGGAAAAAACAGGATTAATTAAACAATCAGATATTAATTGACTATGAACACCACATATGAATATTTCTATTTTACCACGGTGCCGTCTCTTGGGGGAAAAAAAAATCACCTTTTTGCGGTGGTCTCAGAAGGGCTCTTAATAATAAAAGTAACCTAAACCCCAAATAATGCAAATGAAGAATCGCAGTTGCAAAAACACCCATCAGCTTTTAGAGTGCCAGGGGCTGAGCGTGGGGGGTTGAGGGTTTGGGGGGTTTGAGCTGCAGCTCCGCATTTTGGTGGTAAAAAATCGGGGTTTTAAACAGCACTGGGAAGAAGGGACGAGTTGAGTCAGTCTAAAAAATTTTAACGAAGGAGGAAGCAGCCGGGACTCCTCTCCAGGCCAGGTCCTGACTCGGGTGCCGGATTCTCGGCAGCGCGGCCGAACCCGCGGGATTCATTAGCACGGCGCTAATTACGTCTCTGCCTCGGATTTGGGAAAGCACTCGGATTTTAAACCAAAAGTGCTTGGGTTTTGGAAAAAAAAAAAAAACCTTTAAAAAAATGAACTGCCTGAGAGCTGGTGAGTTTTAAAATCAGGATTAAAACGGATTTTTAGAAGGCAGCTCCTCCGGGAAGCGGTTTAAGGTCCGGACCCGCCCCGTTCCCTCTTCTCCCCGAGTCGGGACGCGGCCGCTGCCGGGTCCCTCCTTGAAGCCGAGCGATGCTCTGGGCATCGAGGGCGTTGTGTGGAGCGTGCAGAGGCTGCCCGGGGGGTTCTGAGCCGGGAAAAAGTTTTACTTTCATGATTTTAAGGGTGAAAAACCCTGAAAAGCTGAAGGCACTGAAAGCTGTAGTGCAGGGGACGCCGCCGTGGGTTGCTCCCATCACGGACCCACTTTAACCCCACACCCGAGCGTGGTCAGCACCTCAGAAATCCCGGGCACGGTAGAGTTGACTCCTTCTTCGCCTTTCCTTAGGGCTAAAAGTAATTTTATTCTCCTCCCAGCGAGGGATCTCGAGGTGGAAACGCAATCCTTTTAAATCAAGTGGTGTTTGCAGCGCTCTCATTTTCTTTCCCTAAAGAGCCGCCACCTTCGGGTAGTGCTAAATGCAGAGCACCCCTGGGGTCACTAGAATTTTAATTATTATCATTTTTTTAAAAAAAAAAGTCTAGGCAGGAATAGCTGAATATGCAAACACGGATTCACAGCCTGTGCAACTGGGAATGACATTTTTTCCCGTTTTATGTAAATATATCCCTGTAACAATAAAGCAACACACAGGGAAAAGAAGATTAGTGAAAATGTATTCGAAGTAAATAACAATTAAAAATTTAATTAAAAAAATAGAAATCTTCTTGTTTTTCCCTAAATTGAGGAATTTTGGCTTGGGTTAAACCGTGGTATAAAGCACGGGGAAGGATGCGTGGGTAGAACGCATTGGCCCATTTGAAAAACTTTCCCTGGTGTGAGTTCAAAATGCCAAATTTGGGTTTTTCGGGGTAAGTTTGGTGACTGATTTCATTACCCTGAAGAGCAGGATCAGCCCCTGCGGTCGAGGCAGTGAACTTGCCCCGGGCATTGCCTGGGATGGAGTCACTGTGAATTCCCGGCTTAATGAGGCATGAAAAGGACCAGCTGCAGAATCCCCTCTCCAAAGGCTTCCCCGCCAGCACCAAAAATCTCCTGAAATCGCTCCCAAAATCAGCCTGGATGGGCGGTTCGGCTCTTCCCCCTTCGCCAGGCGGAGGGGAGCGGGGATGGAGGGCGGCACGGGGGTCCGGGCGCGCCCAGCCCACGGCCCCTCGCTGCCTCCTGGATCTCTCCAGGCTGGGATGGACGCTCGGATCCCACATTGCCAACCCCATTCCCGTTTATTTTGCTCGCAGCGGGGATTTTACTTTTGCCGTCCATCGCGGAGGTTGGGGATAAATCAGGGTGAGGGCTGTGGGCATTCCCGGTGGGCGCTTTTTGGGATTTGGGTTTTTTTTGGTTGGTTTTTTTGGTTTTTGGTTTTGTTTTTTTTTTTTGCTAAATCTAAGTCAGCGCTGCTGGAACACAGCAACAGCATCTGGGAAGATCAAAGCCTGGAGCAGACACCGGGTTGGAAAATGTCTTTGCTGCTGCTGCTGCTGGTGGGGGAGAGATTGGGAACCAGATCTTAAGTGTCCCCACAGGGATGCTAAGAGATCTGCCCCGCCGCATCCCGAGGCTGACATTCCCAGGGATTCACTGGCATTTGTTACAACCCTCTGCCCTACAGGCAGCCCCTGACCTTCCCCGTGCGCCAAAGGACAAGGTGGCAGGTCCCTGTGGGGTGGCAGGCGACAAGGGGGGGCCGGCACCTCTCCTGTCGCCAATCCTGGAGGGATGGGGCTGTGGGACGGTGGGATTGGGCTGTAGGATGGAGGGACGGGGCCATAGGACAGAGAGATGTGAGTGTAGGATGGTGGGAAAGGCTGCGGGACATCGGGAAGGGGCTGTAGGACATCGGGATGGGTTGTAGGATATCGGGATGGGACTGTAGGACAGCAGGAAGCGGCTGTGGGAGAGCGGGGAGGGGCTGCAGGACAGTGGGAAGGGGCTGTAGGACACGGGGATGGGCTGTAGGACATCGGGAAGGGACTGTAGGACAGCGGGAAAGGCTGTGGGATATCGGGAAGAGGCTGCAGGACAGTGGGACAGAGCTGTAGGACGGCGGGACGGGGCTGTAGGACAGGGGGATGCACTGTGGGACATCGGGAAAGGCTGTGGGGTATCGGGAAGAGGCTGCAGGACAGTGGGACAGAGCTGTAGGACGGCGGGACGGGGCTGTAGGACAGGGGGATGCACTGTGGGACATCGGGAAGGGCTGTAGGACATCGGGATGGGCTGTGCGACATCAGGATGGGTTGTAGGACATCGGGATGGGCTGTAGGACATCGGGATGGGCTGTGGGACATCAGGATGGGTTGTAGGACGCGTCTGCACTCTCCACAGGACCCTCCATTCCCCGTTTCGCGAGCGGCCGCGTTTCTCACCTCAGCCCCGCCGGCAGGGAGGGTTCGCCCAGGGCTTTGTTCCCCCTCCTGCTCTCCCTCCTAATTTAATTGTCACCCGCCAGTCTGGGATTCGGGATGAAACCCACAGAAGGAGGGTTTCTAATCTTTGAGCAGGATCAAGCTTGAGCACACGAGTGTTTATTCGCCCCTCCAAGTCCCCAGGCAGTAGAATTTAAATTGCAAATAAATCAACGATAATAATAAAAATAATACTACAACGGGCACTCTGTCACCCTTATTAATAATTCAATTCCTTAATTAAAAATCGCACTGTATTACCAAATACATCTTACATTGCACAGAACAGCCCTGGGGTACTATTTAATATATTATAAATTTTCACAAACTTTTGTAGGGCAGTAAAACTTAAGGCAGTGCATGGTGTTTAATCTAAGACATTATTAAACCAGGATTAATTATTTTTCATGCACCCATGTGCATTTCTTTATCCCTGTAACAATAACAGCAATATATATATATATTTTTTAAGAGACAGACTATATTTTGCCGGCTCCATATTTTTGGCCAGAAATTTTAAGGGAAAGAGGTGAAATTATTGGAGACAGATGCGTGTTTATCAGGCAGTTTATTCCAAAGGAAACCAGGCCCAATCCTGATGCTTCTGTGCTCTTCTGATGATGGGAAAACTTTGGCTTGGCCAGCAGAAAGGGGCTCCCCAAAACTGGTTCTCCCAAACACAGAGGGGTATTTTCAATGGGCAAACCATTTCACTCTGAAAATTTAAGGATGCATGGAAAAAAACACCAGCAAAGCACCAAAGAGCAAATAAAATCCCAAACTGGGTGCAAAAGTGGCATTTTATGTGCCTGAAGGTCGGCAGTCTGATGTTTCAGGGGGAGGATATTTGCAGGGGCTGTTAAAATAAAGGGGGGAAAATGCAATTTTAAGGAAAATTAAATTTTTAAAAATTGATAGTGTTGTTCCAAAACCTTCAGATATTTTGTTTCTCATTGGCGCAGGGCTCTGGGCTGAAACTTTTGCTCCTTGAGCCCTGCGGAGCTTTGCAAGCATAGGCAAAAAAAAGGAATGCAAATGTAAGATATCAACCTTGAGAGGTTTTATTCCCAAATTCACGCACCAGCCTGGAGGGTCCTTCCCTCCCTGCAATCTCCTTATTTAAAAAGAGGTGCAGAAATGGGATATTCGGGGATCTCCCCCTGCTTGGTGACGCTCCCGGAGATTCACGGGGCAGAGGAAGCCAAAATCTTGGGTCCTTCGAGGCTTTTGCAACCCGATTATTAAAATCTTACCAAAGATTTGCTTCCCCTTTGGAAGCTGCAAAACCAGGTGGGAATCTACCTCAAGAGCTCAGTCCATAGGCTTACAAAAGAAAGTTTTGCTGAGTCAGGGAGGGAAAGGCAGAAATGCAGATTTTTGCTGTGCCGGCCCCGCATTTCGGGGACGTGGGATCCCGAAAAATGAGATTACATGGCCAAAACCCCTCGGTTGTAATGGCCAGGTTGGGTGGTTACAGGTCTGAGTCGCTTTGGAGTGGGGAATGTGTGTAATTATGCCAGCAGGATTGCCAAAAGGGAGATGGGAATATCTGGAAATGCCAAATATTCACCTTGCCGGCGGTGGGAATCTGCGCTGCCGTCTGGCAGGAAGGTGCAAAACGCCTTTGGTGTGCGAGTGTGAAACGCTGATTAAATAACCAGGGAAATGGGTGAGGAGTTGCTCTGACCTCCCAAATGAACCCAAATTATAGAAGCAAATTTCATTAGAAGGCGGGATTGAGGGTTTATTTTTATTTTAAATCTAAGAAAATTTGGTATTTCTCCTTCGCGGCACAAAACCCGTGCAGCTGTCCACGGTCACGTCCCACATTACGGCAAAATATGAAAACCTCTCCTGCCTTTCCAAGTGTTCCCCACATGGCCGGTCACGGTGACCGGGCCTGAGCTGTAAATACATCTGTAATGACAAATTAAACCCAATTATCTGCCAGGCCTGAGCACGGAGGTCTTTCCACACACGAGCCCTTGAAAATAATTCCATTACTGTTGGCACGAGTGACGTTAAAGCCTCTTTTGAAAACCCCCATGTTTTCAAACTTACTCCAGAAATGCTGGTTTGGTTTTTTTTCCTTTTTTTCCCATTTTTTTCTTTTTTCCGGGAGCTCCTTGCTGTGTTGAGTTCGCAGCATTCCCCGCGCTCTTGCGCCTTTTTAAACGCTCACGGCTCTCGGCGGCGATTTCTTTTTCAGTACGATAAGCTCGGGCTGGATTTTCTCATCCCCCAAAAAAAGAACTGGCGGGTGCTGGGTCTGCTCCAAAAGAAGAGCCAGGCAGAGATTTTCCAAGTTGGATGCAGATCTGACCCCGCCATCAGCGCTGAAACGTTTCAGCTTCAGGGTTTTGGCAAGACCTGCATTTTAAAGCCAAGTTTGGGGCAGAGTCAACTGGAAGCAAAAATAATTTATTCTTTTCCAAGAAGTGCCCGGTGATTAATTTTTTTCTCAATTATTTGTTGGCACAGAGGGGTTTTTTTCGCTTAATGAGGTGGATACCTAATTGTAGGATGAAGTCTTTGCTTGGAGGGAGCAAAGTTGGGTCTTTCCAATGTTTTTTTTGGCTTTCTCTGTCTTTCTAAGGCCAAACCTGCTCAGGTCTTTAGGATCAGCCATCCCCTAAAACAACAAATTCCACATGGGCTGTGACAAAAAAAGAAAATCAACCTCAAAAATACCTTCATTCCTCGCTCAAAGCTGAAGCCATCCCTGACTTAAAGCACAGGGGAGCTGGTGCAGGATCAGGCCCGTGCAAGTGGATTGCATAGGGAAGAAACTCAGCCTGCTGCAAATTACATGGGAATTTACACGTTTTCTCAGGGAGGTGAAGTCTCAAAATCCACTGGGACCTTCCTTTTTTTCCCTGAAAAGTGGTCGTTTGGTTTATCTGTTGCAGCATGAAGGAATTTGCGGTGTTTTTAAAATTATTTTTAGTCACCCCTAAAGCTTGCGAGACCCTTATCGGAGCCAGCTGGGCTCGAACCGCTCACACCAGCCTTGGGAGAGACTCGGAAATTCACTTTGTTTGTGAAAGAGGAGAAAAAATAACTCCTGGAAAGCCAAAAAATAAGAATTTTTCCAGCAGAGGTGGGGTGAGGGCAGCCGGATGAGGGATCCCGCAGGGCTGATCTCCCATCTCCACCAGGGACTGGTACCGGATTGCTGCTGAATCCGGGATAACAAAATCGCTGCCTGGAAATGCTTCCTCCTAATCCCTGGGAATTAAGCCGGGGTCTGCGGGGGAGCAGTTCAGGAGAGGTCCCGTGGTGGGACGCTGCTCGCTGCTCCTGCTCTCCTCCCCAGAGCTCAGCCCTTTTCCGCTGGGCGACGCTTCCAGCGCGGGGGATTTGCAGGGAACTGGGATGGGCTTGGGTTCCTGCTGCCATAAGACTCTCCTAAAAGGTTAAAACCAAAATTTGGGGGCAGAGATGAAGTAGAGGGGGGAGAAGGAGACCACACCAGTCCCTCCAAGCAAGGTTTTGCCAATTCTTCCTGTTTTTCCACACGGAGCATTCCGTGCCTATAATATTTCAGCAAATCCTAGGTTGTCCTCTGACCTCGAGGGACAGGGGACTGAGCTGTCCCCTTTGGTTCTGCAAACACCTCCAGGCAGTTCAGGAGACATCTCCCTCTTGCTGGATTTCCAGCTGCCCACCCCTGACTGTCGCCAGCCCTCGTGCTTTGGTGCACCTCAATTTTCCTTCAAGCTCCAGCTTCCGGAGTCCTGTTATCGCCTGTCAGGCTCAGAAAGGGAAAGAACAGCTTTCCTGGACAAGGGAGAGGCTGGAAAACCCTGGTTCCTTCATGCTGAAATCCTAGATGAGGCAAAAAAATATAATCTCATATTTATTATTTAAACTCCTGTGAGTTTCCAAGCAGACTCTTGGATTTGCAGGCCAGCGAGCCACCATTACTCAATATTCAGGGCTTGCAGTGCTGGAGCTGTAAAAAAAAAAAACAGTGAGGCTCTGAGCCCCAGACATCAGGACTCCTCTGAGTGACGTGAGGTCCCAGATGTCTGAGATTATTTTGGGAAGGGAGTGCTGGCCCCAGGGGCTGCCTGCCCGGGGGGCTGGCTGCTGGGAAGGACTTTGGGTTGGGACATGCCTGGGTGGTGTGGAGCATGAGAGGGGCAGATGGTTTGGGCGGGGGATGTCTCTTCCTCATGCTCCCCTGGGCAGGGATGATGCTCCTGATCCTGACTTTTCCCATGTTCAGTCCTTCATAACTTCCCTGGCACAGAGCAGTGATGCTGGAATTTATCCTGCCCTTCTGGACATGGAGATCTGGGCTTGAGGGTCCTTCCACGTCCCAAAACAAGCAGGACCACAAGCCGGAGGGTGAAATTCCCTGAAATTCCCCTTGCCAGCCCTTCCCCTTGCCCCCAGCTAGGGAAGGGTCTCACTCTGCCAGAGCTCCCCAAGCACTTCTCTTCCCAAACCCTTATCCCAGCCAGGCTCTGCCACCTCCCTCAGCACAAATCAATAACAACGGGTGAGCAGGTTAATTATAATCACAGAATAAACGCCGCGGTCTCAAAGTTCACCCAACTTCAGCAGCGTTTCAAAACGAGCGGATGGCGCCAAGAAACTTTCATTGATTCCTCCGGGGCAGGTGTGGGAGTTTGAACCTGTCCCCAGGCTGATCTTGATTCGAGGCCTACTCAATTTTCCTCCTTATCTCGACTTTCGCCTATCTTATAATGCCTGTTATTTTAGATAAAAAGTCCAATCAATTGAGTTAGAAAAACTGCAAGTTATAGGTGGCCCTGATAAGTTCGGTACCTGCCGTTTTATTGGCCTGGCCTGAGAAGTGACCTTTGCAGACGCTTTATCGTCCCCTCCTCCCACCCGGCTCGGGGGCTGAGTTGACTCAATGTCCAGAATAACTAATAAAAGAGGAAAAGAGAAGGGCCAGGGGTTAGACAAACTCACTGTCCCCTCTAACGGGATGAGCTGTAGTAGTAAACACCTTTTTGTTTGTCCCTGGCTGCAGTCCCGCGGGGAGGCCGGGATCTGGCCGGGCTTGTGCTGGTGCAGCTCCTCTGGGTGGGATTTTTCTGTGGAACAGCTCCGAACTGAAGGCAGAGCCTGCGTCTAAATCAGTGGAATTAGAATAAAACCTGGACAGGGGGTTGGATATGTCAGTATTGGTCGGTGCTGTCATGCGCAGGGAGGGATTGGACATGTGGAGCCATCCTAGATATTCCATATATTCCCACACATAGTATAGACACGTTTTATATTTCTAAAGTGAGGGTTTTTTAATAATCATATAGGTTTTACATATATATAATGAGTTGTTAAAAATATATGTATATGTGTGGGTATTTGTGCACATATATATAAATATATATGCACACACCATCCTATATAGTTCTATACAGTCACATAATAATAATAACAATAATAATAATAGTAATTATTATTTTAATAATTTTAATAATTTTAATAACAAAACCAGAGAGAATTGATTGGACACGATTCCTAGCTTGCGACAATGGCATCCTTGCCTATGGAAGAGGGGTTGGAACAAAATGATCTTTAAAATCCTTTCCAACCCAAAGCACTCTGTGATTCTATGACATGCTATGTGTATATATACAAATATATATTTATATATATATGTATACCATATATATATGTTTATATACATATAATAACAATAATACAATTGATTGTATTTCTACAAGAAAGATTTTGCCTGTATGCTTTGGATAAAGGTCTGTCCTTCTGATCTGCACCAGTCTGGGGAAAAAAGCACCCCAATCTTTGAGTTTCTGGAGTTGTAGGATTGTGGGAGTGAACGCTGTAAGGTCCCTAGCAGGACAACCACCTCAGCACTGGCTGAGAGCAGTGGTGACTTTATGGGGATGAGGCTTTGGAATGTCCAAGGATGGACATTCCCCCATCTCCTAACGAAAACCCAACAGATCATGCTCTTCAATCCCTGATGAAGAATCATCTTGGGGTGTTCTGTGCAGAGGCAGGAGCTGGACTCGATGATCCCTGCAGATCCCTTCTAGCTCAGGATATTCTGGGATTCTGTGATAATTGTTAGCCCCTGGCATGGCCAAGCACAGACCAGCTCAGCCCGAGCCCAGCATCTCCTGGTGCAGCTCCTGGGAAGAAGTTTGGATGTGATTGGGGTCTCAGAACACCTGAACATGGCCAAACTCTGCTGGCTGGGCTCAGGGTCGGGGATCACCAGTTACCCCGTGCCATAAGGCCAATTCCCATGGCTCACCCACGGAGCAGCAGCTTGGCAGGACTCCACAGCACACCTGCTTGTGGTCCCCTGTGGGGACACCAGGAACGGCTGCACATGATCCACTACCTGTGCACAACTCAGAAACAGCCACCCAGGTGGGATCATGGCACTGGAAATCCCATGATTTCCTAATCCTCTGCATTTTTTTTCCACTGTCCCTTCCCTGAGGCCATCAAAGAAGGGTCTCTTGACAGGCACATCCACTTGGAGACACACCAGATTTAAGGAGGGCAAGGCTGTGGCTCTTTTCCTTTGGTCATGGAGAGACAATGGAGAGAAAGACCATTTTTAGCTGCCTCCTGGCCAAGCAGACCCAAGGCTGTGGCTGACCCCACCTCGCCCATTCCCTGGGCTCTCCATGCTAATCTGAGATTTGTTCAAAAATATTTGGACAGTCGATAAGCGGAGGAATCTCCTGTTTATCAGAGGAGCCTCGGATATTTACAAGCGTAAGAAATGAAAGGAGGAGTAGGGAAAGGGGAGGTCACCTTGGTGGGTGGGAGTTCACTCAGGCACAACTTGACAGTCAGCAGGAGCTGCTGCTGGGCACAGGTCACCCTCAAAGAGGTGGCCAAGAGGCTCCCACCAGAAAAGCCTCAGGGATGTCTGCATTCCTGGCTCCTGCAGCACAGGCTGTGCACCGTTGGGACGTGGGACATGGTCCTTCAGCGTGTGTGAAGACTGTCTGGGACAGCCATGGGGCTGATGGTTCAGGCTCTGGTGGGTTTGCTGTGCGGGAGAGCTGCCAGTGCTTTCCCAAGCAACCAGGCTGGCCATCCCCTCATCTGTCCCTTCTCAAAACTCTATTTAGATCTGATTTAGAGGAATCTGGTTTGTTTCCACCCACCCGTCTTCCATCCATTTCTTGTCCCCAAAACTCTGCTTGTGGCTTCAGAAAATTGTCCTCTTGCCCCTCTCCAGCGTCACTCCTTGTCACGGGGGAAGGACAGTGTCACCACGAGACGAAAAGCCTTGCTCAAGGCCATCCTACTGCAGAGCCAAGCCTGAACTCCAAGCCAGGCCCAGAATTTGCCCAACCTTCCCATCGTGGCCCTCTTGCACACGGTCTCAGCTGGTCCTTTGGCTGCTCCCACCTCCACCGTCCTTCAAAGCACGGAAAACATAACCAAGAAGGAAAGGAGCATTCCTGGCCGCTGGCAACGGTGTGTGCCACAGACCTTGGCTTGCTGCAGGCAGTGCAGGGAGTGCTGCAGGGGAGGGACACAATGTTCCCTTTGCCTTGACGCGAAACATTTGGCCAGGGAACGGCTGCACGGGAACAGTCTCACCGTGGTGTTTCGCGAAGCCGGGGAAAAAACAGATTTCTTTGCCTCCTGGCAAGGCAGACTGTGGGGTGAATGTTTCCTCAGCAATAAGGAGAGCCTTTATGTTTTCAGAGGGAAAACTGTTTGGCCCAGGCAGCCAAGTGGGTCCACAGCCTTCTTCTCCACCACAGATGTGTCAGATAAACCCTAAAACTTTCTGGGACAGCATCAAGCCAGTTCTGTGAAACTGCACAATGATGCTTTTTGCTTGAGACCGTGTTTCTGGCTAAGTGTGAGGAGTTTACCTGGTTCCTCAGCTCCTGCAGATCCTCAGTCACACAGGTGAGGTTCTGTTAGTCCAGGTCAGGGGAGAGCGGGAGCCACATCCCCACAGCACCCAGCCCAGTGATGGGCACTGCTCAGCCAGGCACTGTCCTGCTCTCCCTGGGTTTAGATCCCACTAATCTCTGAAACAGTGGGACCATGGGTGAATTTCCCCCAAATTATGTCAGAGAGGAAACAGGAAGAGAAGAGGGAGCAGAGGTGGGAAAGCCAAGAGCAGAACTTGTTTTTACAGAAACACCCTTGGCTCTGTTAGCCCCATCCTCACTTTCTGATCCCAGCCTGTGTGCCAAGCCGGTGATGGCCCCATGGATAAAGGAAAGGCTCACTGACAGCTTTGCCTTGGCTATGGAACTCCCCATGCATAAATTTGGGATTTTATTTTAATTTACAGTCACTCCCTGCCCCTCCTACTTTTGTCTCTCCTTGTTTTTTTTCCTGACACCTTCCTTTCCAGTTCAGTCCTTCTCTGGACCAGTCAGGACTTTTAACTGCTGTGATCTGACCAGAAACTTTTTGGAGGATTTTTCCCCTTGAAACTTCAGCTTCTGGAATCATGCAATTCATAGGAACACCTCAACCCATCCCAAAGAAATATAAGATGTGACTTTCAGCTCCTCCAGCTGCAGAAAAATGCTGCTTTAAAGGACCCCAAAAGGCTTGAAGAGTAGGAAGGATTTCCAAAATGTCACTTTTTAATGAGAACAATCTTGGGATTTGGGACAAAGCACCTGGGAATGGTAAATCCTGTTTCCCCTGCCATGCTGTCATGGCTGTCCCTTGGAGCAGAAGGTGAGGGTGTCCTGGGTGGGATTCTGGGGTGTCCATGTCCTTCGCCTCAGCTGCGAGTGCCCCTGAGAGTCCATTTGGGATTTGTGTATACACAGGATCGTGGCTCTCACCTCTTATCATAACAAATTGTTTTAGGAAACTGCTTCTCTGCTGGGAAAACTCCTCTCAGGCTCTGTTTAGAGCCCGTAAGTGGCCTGGCTGTGTTTGAAGGACAGTTTCTCCTTTGCTGAGTTGCTTCATTGGGTTGAGAAGACACTTCTGCAGGGGGAGCTGTTGATATCAAATATCTCCCCAGCTGTAAACAAAACTCCAGTGCGATATTAATGGAAGTCTCTTTCCACCCAGAGAGGCTGGAGGCAGGAGGGGGCTGGAGGGAAGTAGAAGACAACCTCGGTGTTTCTTGTGCAGGAGGGTCTGACCCAAACCTGGGTAGGGAGGGCTCTTTGTTCCCTTTCATGGGATGGCTTGGGAAGAGAAATTTCTAAACTGGATGCTGGCTCTGAACGGAAGGATTCAAAATCCTTCCTTTTCCTGTTATCATTCCTTAGGGTCCTGATCCATCAGGTTTATGTGTTCAAGATGATCTCTCCGATGCAACCAGATTTAATCACAGAATCACGGAATGGTTTGGGTTGGAAGGGACATTAAAGCTCATCCAATTCCACCCCCTGCCATGGACAGGGACATTTCCCACCACACCAGGTTGCTCCAAACCCCGTCCAACCTGGCCTTGGACACTTCCAGGGATGGGTTGTTAAAGAAAACCCCAAAGATCTGGAGTTAGGAATGGATGTAGTGCCAGGCTGGCAGAGTTGGGGTGGGAAGACCCAAAGAAGTTGCTTCAAGCCCTGGCCAAGCTCCCTCTGATCCCATCTGACTTGTGGCAAGGGGGTATCCGGTTCTCCTGGTCAGGAAGACAAAAACCCTCAGACTTCAGGTGGGCCCCATCCTGGGTCAGAGGTGTTCTCATGACCTGTCCCTGCTGGGAAAGGTGCCTGGAGCTATGGGCTGGCTGGGGGGGCTCCGTTCGGCCTTCCTGTTGATCCCAGCATTGTCCATTCAGGTTGATCCCAGTGGATGTCACCTCCCAATGACCAAGTGTCACCAAGGGCCACATCCAAGAATTCTTTTTTCCCTACCAGACCCCAGTGCCCCACTTAGGAGTTGCTCCCGCCTCCCTGGGGACTGGATGTCCCATTGTGGAAAGTATTCGTGACATGAGCGTACTCAAGGCCTCACCTAAGATTAGGAGGCTGTTGTGCAACACACAAGTGACATTTCCTGCCCCGGGGACCTTGCAGTGCTCATAAACAGTAGATGTGAGGGGAAAAAATCTCTTTTTACACAGCCAGCTGATGACCAGGAGAGGGATGGGACACAATCTGTCCTCTCCGCTGGTCATTCAGCAAGATTTCATGATCTGCTTTCATGTGAGAAGCTCCTTCATTGACTAAAGGCAGGGTTTCGTGAAGAATTAAGGAGAAGGCCATCAGGATTAGTCAACACCAGGGACCCAGCCCATAAAAAGGACTGAGTGATCCCAAGGCACAAGATAAGGGCTCGGCAAAGGCACGTGGGGAAGCTGAACGTTCAGAGAGGAAGACGAGGCCACTGGGCACACACGAGGCTCTCCCAGCCGTGGGCCGAGGTCCTCCTCAGCCTGCTCAGCAAATCCTCCCCTCAACCCTGTCCCAGTGCTGCCTGTACCTGGCCTCGCGAGAGGGAGTAAATCTTTCCAGCAGAAAGGCCATTACAGAGGTCACCGGATGGACCCATAAATCTCCATTATCAGGCAGCGGCTCCTGTGCCACAGAACGGAAATTATTGCCCTGAGTGCGACTGGGGGAGCCTTTCCTTCCCCCCTCATTGTTCAGGGCCCTCCGGGAGCCGCTCAGGCCATTCGCTGCCTGAATAAACGTTTCCTTTCCCGGCTGCAGAGTACAAGGAATAAGTGTCAGGGGATCTCATAACGCCAGGATTTAGAGCTCCAGCCTCGAGCCAGAAGCCGAGGAAACACTTTGCTGCTTTTTCCTGGGGAGTCTCCTTAATCCCCATTATTAATAACAGTGACAAATTAAACAATTAGTGCACTTGAAGCCCGGTGACCTCCCTGCCCAATATAGCTCAGCCTGATGGTTGATCCCGGCTCCTGTGGGCTCTGAGCCCTGGGAACATTTGGGTTTTTTGGGTTTTGGACACCCACCCACATCAAACTGCACAGGCTGCACATTCCAGGTGATATTTTCTCATTATTTAGTAGATCTTCAGGGTTTTTGAGAGCAGGCGGGATGTGTGGCCAGAAGGACAGCTCAGAAAGCTCCCCTTGGAAACATCACCCCGGAGTTTAGTGATGCTGTGAAATTATAAATATATAATTTTATATATACAAAATAATCATTATAAAAATGTAATTTGATCTAGAAACAAATCCAGTCCCTCGTTTCCCACTTCCTTAGGGCCCAAACACCCTTTGTTCAATAAATGACACGCACCAAGCCCGTATCACCCTCTCTAAGCCAACATCCAGGAGTGTCCAAGACACCTCCCTTGCCATCCCGAAGCTTTCTTTGAAGCAGGTGAGGATATTTCTCCTCCAGGTGCTGTCTCCCGAGGTCAAGGAGCTCTCCGTGCTCTGACAGGGCCGCAGGAATGTTTTTAATGAGGTTACACTCCGTGGCTGTCATCTGACTCAGCACTGGGTGGTGCCAGGAGGGGACACACCCATCTGATAGGGGCCGTGATTAGGGAGAGCCACCCATTGCGTGGAGCCTCGGTGTCCCCTGGGAACAAAGTCTGTCCCTTCCCCTCTCAAACATCAACAATTCCTGTTTATGAACGTTCACAAGGATCACCTTTGCCTGCAGCTGAGAGGGGAAAGTCTCACAAATGTTATTGCTACGGAAGCAGAAGGGGACTTTTGGAAAATTCAACCAGTGAAAGTTTGGACGGGACTTGGAGCAAGCTGGGATAGTTCAAAGTGTCCCTGCCCACGGCAGGGGTTGGGATGAGATGGGATTTAAGGTCCCTTCCGACCCAAACCATTCCGTGATTCTATGAAAGCCCCTCAAGAGAGATGCTCCAGTCCAAATCCCACGGGAACTGGGGGAAAAAAACCCCAAACAACCCCAAAACACTAAAGAAATAGGGAAGAATATCAGTGAAATGCAGCTGGAAAAGGAGAGCAGGTCTCAAGGCAGGTTTGACTCGTCTTTATTGATATGGATGAGAAGCCAACAGTGGGAATAACGTGGCACTGGAGCTGGGTGTCCACTCTTGGGAAATAACGCTCAACATTCAGCAGCAGATTTGTTAATTGTCAGAAAATAGGAGACTTACATTTTTCTAAACCCCAAAATATATCCATACTTGACATTTTTTTTGAGGGACCTTCTTATTCAAGAGCTAGACGAAGTCTTAACATTTCCAAGGGGTTGTTAGGAATTTTCTCCTTTTTCTTTGATTATATTTTGGTTTCCTGGTGGAAAAATCTGCAAGAAAAATAATTTTTGTAATTAGTCACAGGCACGACTCAAATCACTCAAGTTTTAGCTGTTACCTTTTGATTACCTCTGCTCTGCTAAATTCTCCCTGGATTGTGTCCACAACTCTGTACTGAACTATTTTCAAAGAAGTGATTTTTTTTTTGTGAGACAAAAATTACTCTGAAAATACTTTAGTTTTATCTTTGGAAAATGATAATCAAAAACCTCAACAGCTTCTAAGAAGAAAAAAAAATAGTGAAATGTTTTCCTTTCTCGAGATTTTTCAAGGAAACTAGTTCTTTCCTGACCAGCTGTTCCAATCCCGTCTCTTTTCAAAGGAAGTTTATTTGATCTAGATTTTGGCTGTGACTCAATTGTCATTTTAAGGGGGAAAGTGAGGGTTATGGTATCACTGAATCCTCGTGGACAAAAATCACCTGGAGGGATTCCCATCTTTTCAAAACCACCAGAATTGCTCCAGGGTAATGAGATTTTCCTAAACTGCTGGGAAGATCCTGGATTCCTGCTTTTCTGGCTCCAGAGCTGCCAGGGTACAATAAATCACTGCTTTCTACCATTTCCTCGTGGGCACACGGTGTAATCTCCTGCCATTTTTAGCCTGATTTTCTAGGGGAGAATCAGGCTTACATGAATATTTTTCTCTGTCTCTGTTTACTGGCGCCACTTCATTAATTTTTTTTGTCCTTTGGCCGCTTCATGGTTCTGCAGTTTCCTGCAGATTTTCCAAAAATAGCCTGGGGAAAAGAGAAAATAAGGCCACGTCTGAACATAACCCTTGCTAGACATCAGGGAATCCACATGGGATTGAGACACTGCTCAGCAAGAAGCCAAATTTTGTTGGTTTGCTCCTCGGGGAGCAATTGTCTTCCAGCAGGAAGCTGAGATTTTCGTGTGAAAAAGCAGGTGGAGAAGCAAAAAATACAGTGAAGTTCTTGGCTTCTGGAAGGCTTTGTGTGGAACAGGGAGTGAGATGTGCCTTCCCAAAGGATGATGCAGTCAAGCTGTGCTGTGCTGACCTTTGCAACTCCTGGTCCTGCCACAGCCAGAGGGACTGGACTGGCCCAGCCCAGGGCAGTTCAGAGAATCCCAGAATGGTTTGGATTGGAAGGGACCTGCAAGTTCATCTCATTCCACCCCCTGCCATGGGCAGGGACACCTTCCACTGTCCCAGGCTGCTCCAAGACCTGTCCAGCCTGGCTTTGGACACTTCCAGGGATCCAGGGGCAGCCACAGCTTCTCTGGACACCCTGTGCCAGGGCCTCCCCACCCTCACAGGGAAGGATTCCTTCCCAACATCTGATCTGATCTACCCCTGCCCTCTGGCAGTTTAAACCCATTCCCCGTTTTCCTATCACTCCGTGCCTCACCCTCACTGCATCCCAGCTGCAGCCGAGCCGCAGTGCAGGAGGTACCAGGAAGGCAGGGGGTGAATGCAGCAAGCCCTGGAGTTTTCCAGCACGATGCAGATTTCCATCAAAAGCAGAGCCTCTGACACACAGAAATTCCCAGCAATGCCTGTTATCCGCCAGCCCGAGCTGGGCTTAGAATCCCAGAACTATGGAATGGTTTGGGTTGGAAGGGACCTCAAACACCATCCATTTCCAACCCCCTTTCATGGGCAGGGAACCTTCGTGTTGTACATGTGGGTTCCTGTAACTCAGGAGATGTTTCCTGTGCAGAGAATGGGGTGAAGGCACATGAACCTCCTGCCCCTTGGCTCTTTGCAGCTATTCCCCCAGCAGAGGAGGGGCTGGGTGAGGAGCATTCCCATGGGGAGCAGGGCCCATGGAATGGTTTTCCCTGCCCAGCTGAGGTGCAGCTGCCTGATCTCGGGGCAGTTCTGCTCTGTGGGGTTTGTGTTTATCCATGGTCTCAGGAATCTGCCTTGATTGCAAACAGGGCTGTTCCCTGCCCCGCTCTGCTTGCCCTGGCTATGGCCAATCCCGAAAATTGGAAAATGGCAGAGCACAAGGGAAGGTTTCTATTTCTGTCTCCCGGTAGCCGTGTCCCAGCACATCCTTGATGCCACAGAAGACCTGCAGCCAACACTGCATGGCAGGGAAAGCATAATAAAGTATCCTCTTCCCAATAATCCCTGGGGGGCTTCCTTGGTGAAGGAAGAGCTGTTTCTCACAACCTATAAAATCTGAATGTTTCTGATTTCTTGAGATGTCCCTTCAGGGTTAAGCTGAGAACCAGAGCAGCAATCAAAAGTATGGCCACCTAATTAACGGAGTCTTTTCCCTTCTCTCCTGTCCTGGCAGCAGAATTTTTTGATGATTATTCCGAGGGGCGAGAATGTGTCAACTGCGGCGCCATGTCCACCCCGCTGTGGAGGAGGGATGGCACAGGGCACTACCTCTGCAACGCCTGCGGGCTCTACCACAAGATGAACGGCATCAACCGGCCCCTGTTCAAACCCCAGAGGAGGCTGGTAAGTTGGGATCACACCCTTGGGGCGAGGGGGAGGCAGAGAGACCTCAGCCAGCTGGAGATGCCAGCGTGTTTCATGTCCTTCTGCCCAGCCGAGGTCCAGATTTCCAAAACAAGCCAGATTTGCTCATGCTTGGGACACTCCAAGACCTTGTACTGCCCAGAGCAGTTCCCCAGACTCTCAGCCAGGCAGTGGAAGAGGCTGCAGGACACAGGGTGATTTTGGGATCCAGTCTTTGCTTAGTATCCCTGCAGGTATATTAGGGGAATGGGAACTCTCTCCAGTTCCAGCACAGTACATTCCATCTCCTCTTACCCACAGGGGTCCCTGGTCACTGCTGGGTTACCCCCTCACTTCAAGGTGACTTTTCTAGATGCTTTTTTGGATATTCTGCTCTCAGATCTGTTGGGTGAGGTGAAGCCCCAGTTGTAGGGCAGGTCAGGGGATCCCAAAGCTTGTGGGGTCAGGGTGGGGTATGCACAAGGAACCTGTGGGACAGGAAGAGGATTGTTCAGCCTGGAAAAGAGAAGGATTTGGGGTGACCTGATTGCAGCTTTCCTGAAGGGAGTTTACAGGAAAGATGGAGAGACACTTTTACAGGAGTGACAGGACAAGGGGGAATGGCTTCAAACTGACAGAGAATAGGTTTAGATGGGATATTAGGAGGAAATTCTTCCCTGTGAGGGTGGGGAGGCTGAGGCACAGGTTGCTCAGAGAAGCTGTGGCTGCCCCTGGATCCCTGGCAGTGTCCAAGGCCAGGCTGGACAGGGTTTGGAACAACCTGGGATAGTGGAAGGTGTCCCTGCCCAGGGCAGGGGAGGAGGACTAGATGAGCTTTAAGATCCCTTCTAACCTCTTAAAATTCCGTGATCCTACAACATCTTGCGATTCCACAACATTCTGTGACCATGAAACCAAGCTAAAAGCAGCCACCAAGCCACCCCCGAGAGCCGAGTTTCTGCACTCCTCGTTTTCCGCGAGGCTCCATCCCCACCCTGCCCTGCCCTGTCTGTGCCCAGACCCAGCCGTCCCCTGCGGGTGACAAAAGTGACACCGGCAGCCTGAGCGCTGCCAGCGGCCGCGGGCACCCAGCGCCCTCTGGTGAGACGCCCTTCCAGACACGGAACGATCCAGGCAGGATCTCAGCCGGCACCCAGGACCTTCCCTCTCATTTACCGGCCGCTAAGCCCTGGGCTTTGAAGGGCGATGGGAAGGGTCCGGCAGGCGTGGAGGATGTGGCTTTTTATTCCTCCACCTCCCACTCTGCTTCCCAGCCCAGAACTTGTATTTTATATGGCTTCAAGCCCTTTGCTTTCTCCTGTGGCCTTCCGAGCCTGACTAAACCAGTTCACCCAGGAAGGGAGCTTCAGGTCTCTTCCTTGCACTAATTCATTACTGACAATTCCTATTAATTATCCCTGTTTATCAAGAGGAGGAAAATGCTGCTGGAAGCTTCTCTATTTTTTTATCTTTCCCTTGAGCTCCATGAGCAACATAGCACAAAGTTAGAAAGGAATATGTAATTTTTATGGCATTAGTAACATTTTCTTGGGATAGCCACAATGCATGGAAGGTGAAGGATTTGGGAGCTGGAAAAGGCGGGATGGTCTGAGATCCAGACACCTTAGTGGAGGTGTGTACATGTGCAGGGGGTCTCTAAGCTGCTCCTGTACCCGCTGGGGATCTGGGGGTCTCTTCAGGTGTTGTGGGATTCTGGAGAAAGGAGGCTCATGGGGACCCTTCTGACTCTGCACAACTCCCTGACAGGAGCAGGCAGCCAGGTGGGGGTCAGGCTCTGCTCCCAGGGAACAGGATGAGAGGAAATGGCCTCAAGCTGTGCCAGGCGATGTTCAGGTTGGCCATCAGGAAGAATTTTGGTGGTCAGGCACTGGAAGAGGCTGCCCAGGGAGGTTTGGAGTCCCCATCCCTGGAGGTGTCCAAGGAACAACTGGACACGGCACTCAGTGCTCTGGGCTGGTGACAAGGTGGGCATCAGTCACAGGTTGGACTCGATGGTCTTGGAGGTTTTTTCCAACCTTAATGATTCTATTTCGTGTCTCTGGCACCACCTGAGATGGCTCAGGAGAGCTGAGATGTCCTGGGGTCAGTGGAAAGACAGGAGGGCAGAAAGGGGCTGTTGGACAACTGCAGAGGGGGGAAAAGAGAAAAAGCCAGAGAAACAAGAGAGGCGAGAGGAGAGGGAACCCTGGGCTGTGCTGGTCTGAGCTCATGGGGATCTGCAGCTGGGGAGGGCAGTGAGGCAGGGCTGACGTGTGTCCTCGCTCCGTTGTCCCCACAGTCAGCGTCCCGCCGCGTCGGCCTCTCCTGTGCCAACTGCCACACGACGACCACTACGCTGTGGCGCAGGAACGCTGAGGGGGAGCCCGTCTGCAACGCCTGCGGACTCTACATGAAGCTCCACGGGGTAAATCCTCACTGTGGGAGGGTGTCCCTGGCACCAGGCTGGGGGTTGGGTTCTTCACACACCTCTGTGCTCTCTTGGAACTGTTCTTCCTTTCGGGTTTAGTCCCCCTCAAGGTTATGTGATGTTTATACCTGCAAGGGCGGATGCACACTGGGTGTTTCTCATTAACTAATTAGGTCCCCTTTGCAAATAACTCTTAAAACCTAATAAAGCCAGGCCCAGATTCTTCCCACATAAATTCTGGCATTTGAGTAAAAAATCCAAGTCAGACGGACAAGGAAGGGCTGAGCTCCTCCACAGGAGGTGTCAGATCCCAGCTGAGGCTTGGCTGTAGACTTGTCAGGGACTGAGGGGTGGCTTTTCTTGTGCAGGTGTCCAGATAGTCAGTGGTGGCCTCACGTATTGATGTCACACCTGATGTATCTAGAAGAGTCCTTCTGGAGTCCAAGGCATGGCAGAATTTCAGGATGTGAATCTCCAGCCCTTCTCCCATCCCTCAGTGGCAATGGGGACACCCCATGGCAGAGACAGAAGCCGTCAACACCCTGGTGGTTGCTCAGTGGCAGCCCCCAATTCTGTTCCTCGTGGCACTGGCATCCCTGCCCATGGCAGAGGGACCAGAACTGAATGACCTTTAAGGTCCCTTCCAACCCAAACCATTCCAGGTTCTATGATTGCTGCTCCTAGGGTTTTTAGACACCTTTACAAATAAAAAAAAAATAACATAAAGCAATAAAAAACTGCTTTATATTTTGCATTTCTTGCTTGAACAGTTTGTGCCTGACTAAAAATGCTCTCAGTGATGTCCACTGCTTGACAGTAGATGAAGGAACATTCAGGAGAGTCAGGTGAAAGCTGGAAGTTAAGGTGCATGAGGGCAAGTCTCACCTAACCCAAAAATTCTTCCTAGAAATCCCAGTGTGTTTCTGATCACCTCAGTGGGATAAGTTCCTAAGGGAGGTCACCCCTCATAGGTTTGGTACCTTTCCAAAAGGCAGGTCTGAGCCAGAGAGATATTTCTGCTGAGTTAAACAGGAAAGTCAGTCAGAGGAGCTGCTGGTCCCTTCTGGCCCTAAAATACCCAGTACCACGGTGGGATCTGCCTTCCTGTTCCCATTTGGATGCGCATCTTGAATGTCTCTTGACCAGGGAATTTGTGCTCCGTCTTGTTGTTGCTTTCAATTAAATCAGCTCAACCACAAATTAGGACTGGAGTCGTGTTCTCTAAGACAACCTTAAGGACATTCAGAAACCAATCTACTTTTCTGTTTGGATCTACAGGTTCCAAGGCCTTTAGCTATGAGAAAAGAGGGAATTCAGACGAGGAAACGCAAGCCTAAGAACCTCAACAAAACAAAGGCATCAGCAGGTAAGTGTTGAATGAAGGAATTTATTTTATTACGTGTATTTGTGTGTGCGCTTGTGCTTCTGACCACAGTGCCCTGTGAGTCAGACACCCAGTGACAAAACAGGCCAATTCTCAAAAAAAAATAGAGAGATGTCTAAATATCTGAATATCCCCTCCACTATTTCTTAATTTATTTTTACCACACAAACTCCTGTGTGGGTGGGCACAGCTCTGTGCTGAAAAATCTTTGGAAAGAGCCTGTTTCACCCTCTGATTTCTCCCAGGCCCATCCAGCAGCGAGAGCATTACCCCGACCACCAGCTCCACCAGCAGCAGCAGCAGCACCACGACCACGGAGGAAATGCGCCCCATCAAAACAGAACCCGGGCTCTCATCTCACTACGGGCACCCCAGCCCCGTTTCTCAGGTACGGAGGGGAGGCACTGGCAGTGGGAAATAAAAAAAAAAAGGGAAATGGGATGGAAGACATGGGGAGAACATCCTCAAAACCTTACTTAGGTACTTAAATGTAAGCACCGGAAGGGAGCCTGCAGGAAAGATGGAGAGGGATTATTTACGAGGGCCTGGAGGGACAGGAAAATGGGGAATGGTTTCAAACTGACAGAGAGGATGTTTAGATTGGATATTAGGAAGAAATCCTCCCCTTTGGGGGTGGGGAGGCCCTGGCACAGGGTGCCCAGAGAAGCTGTGGCTGCCCCTGAATCTCTGGAAGTGCCCAAGGCCAGGCTGGACAGGGCTTGGATCAACTTGGGATAGTGGAAGGTGTCCCTGCCCATGGCAGGGGGGGGAATGAGATGATCTTTAAGGTCTCTTCAAACCCAAATCATTCTGAGTTTCTAGAATTAGAAGGAAAAGGAGAGAGCAGGAAAGAGCCTGGCCAAAATATCCCACACAGGCTGCAAACTCCAGCCCTGCAGACACATTTTTACAACAGCACCAGCCCACACTAACAGGATTCACACAGTCCTCTAAAGCTTGGAGCTTTCTTCACGGCATTCTCCTTTTTCCATAGGCATTCTCCGTCTCTGCCATGTCCGGACATGGCTCATCCATCCACCCTGCGATCTCCGCTCTGAAGCTTTCCCCGCAGGCCTACCAGTCAGCCATGAGCCAGTCTCCCCAAACCAGCTCCAAACAGGACTCCTGGAACAGCCTGGTGCTGGCTGAGAACCACGGGGACATCATAACTGCATAACCCGGCCCTTTCCCGAGGAACTCCAGGCTGATCCGCTCGAGAGATGAAGAAGATGCCACATAATCATCAAGTCGATGTTGTCTCCCATCTCCCCTGCTCTCCTGCCTTCTCTCCCCTTGTGAGATGTTCCAGCAAAGAGGTAAAGAGAACTTATCCGAGGTGTAGGGGAGCTCTTATGAAATGAACAGAGAAGACTCAAATCTCAAAGTAAGTCAAGGATTTGAAGCCTTTTATCCCCCCACTTTAAATAAGCCTCTCTATTTGATCGTCACCATTTACTATGAAACAGCTAGAACCAGAGAGGGACACAGTTCTTGAGTTTTATTTAACAATATCTGGCATTTTGAGACTCAGGCAATGGTGGAACAGAGACACTTCTGTCACCACCCATTCTTTTCCTGAACAGAAGAAAATGCCATTGTTTTCTCCTGACCCAAATTCAGCGATCTTCCACCAAACGGAGCCAGTTCCAGCACAGTTTGCTGAACAGACTTCACTAGAGACTTTTTAGTGGCTTTGGTGGACTTGATACGATGTAGGGCAGGGAAAAAAAGAGACAACCCCCTTCCCCCTCAGCTCATGTAGAGCATTGTCTCATTTGCCTAGATGCTCTGGAAAGCTCATGAATGTCCGTATTTAACTCCTTTCCTATTTATCACTATGAAATCGTGGGGCTTTGTTTCCCAAAGGCTGTTGGCTGAGCCTGGAGTAGACCTGTCCAAAGCCAAAGGGGGATTTTGGAAGAAGGAACCTTCTGGAGGAAGGTAGATGAGACCCATGCTGGTCATCGAATCCTGGAGGAAATGGCTGGGCTCTTCCCTGATGGATAGCAACAAGCCA
This sequence comes from Pomatostomus ruficeps, assembly GCA_013400735.1. Lineage (NCBI taxonomy): Eukaryota > Metazoa > Chordata > Aves > Passeriformes > Timaliidae > Pomatostomus > Pomatostomus ruficeps. The sequence goes on along the minus strand of VYZT01007499.1, from coordinate 13,650 downwards.
GGCTTAGAGATGATTCAAGAGCACAGCAAGTGGAAGATGCTCTTCTAACGCTGCTGTGCCATTGCTTTTCAGACAGATAATTTAATTATTTTGCCTCTTTTCATGTTGGTTTGGATGCCACTGATGCAATCTGACTGTCACTTAGTTTTGGCTGTACTGTGAGTGCCCACTTTCCCCCTAACAGCTGGCTCGTGACCATTTCCCACATCTAATCCTTTAGGATTTCACTTTTTGCAACAAGCAGTGGCTTCAGCCCCTGCTGAGGTGGCAGAGGCTGTTTTCTTTACCAAGCCTGTGCACAGACTTGCTTGCCTGCAAGAGAAGCACAACTCCATCCAACAAGACTCGTCTGTTTGCTTGCCCATAAGGCTCTCAGCTACCAGGGAATCCTGGCAAATGGAGTTGGAAGAGGTGCTAAGAGCCCACTGACTCATTCCCTTTTCCCAAAGGGATCAGTCCTGCCTAACCCAGCCCTGACTGCTCTGTCTCTGGCTTAACCAACTCAAACTCTGGCACTGCAACGGCCACAGCTCCCCTGGGCAGTCCGAGTGCTTCACCAGATGCTTTCCCACGATGTTTGCATCGACATTTCCAAGGAAGGACAGCTTTGCCTGTCCACGCAGAGAATTTCTGGGAGACCTCACCTGCAAGATTCTCCACTCTTGTTTCTGTCTGCTCCCAAGCTCTGTTACCCTTCCTGCCTTCCCAGCTCCTCTCCTTCCCTCCCCGCATCCAGAACTCGAGTACGGAACTACCACATGAAAAATCTCTTAGGGGGATTGTGCCTCCCTCCCAAATATGCCACCCTCTGTCTCCCACTGTTCAACATTCCCATGCGGAGTGTTTTTCCACACAAATACCAAGCCACATGACTTGGTGAAGAGGAGGGCCATGGACAGGTTTGAAACAAAAGAATTGCATTGTGTTGTCGTTGTTTGAACTCACCCTTTCCCTCCTGGGGGTGTAAAAGCTTCTCTAAGGAGAAGGATTCAACTGGACTGGTCATGACTGGAGAGTCCTGGACCCTCTCACGTTCCCCATTCTCTCCATAGCTCAGATTTGCAGGGTTTTGGAGGGGTGACAGAGCCCCCACACTCCCTAGAGAAGAAAAACCCCATGGCAATGGTGCCACGGGAACGGCTGGATGGTGTTTGCACCAGTTCCCACTCTGTCGTGCAGAGCTAATGCAACGTTTAGCCTCGTTAGTGCTAATTGCAGATGAGGGAAAGATATTCATGAAACATGAATAAAAAGAAATGAAATTCTGTGATTCTGTTCAGAGCTGCTAGGCTTCAGAGAAGAGGCCAGAAATAGCACTGAAAAATATGAATCTGAGGCGAACACAAAGGTGTTTCTCCATTGACGGGAAGATCTTTAGCCAAACTCCTCCTTGAAGTGAATCCCTTTGTAAATGGCAGCTGGGCTCTCCTGTGAGATGATCGTGAATTCCTGGCTGTGAATTCCTGGCCATAGCAGAGCAGCCTGCACCAGAAAATGCCGTTTGGCTCATGCCAGCTTCTGAGATATTCAGAATTACCCTGGAAAGCCCTAGAGGGAGTGGAGCCTCCTGGAAAGGATTAAAAGTTCAGACCAACCACACCCCCCATTTCTCCTTCCATCCAGAGGCTCACAGTGGTTCTGTCCACCTTCCCTTATTGCTGTGCTCCTCCTCCTTCCCTCAAAGCCAAATTCCCCCAGGAAGTTTTTCTCCTGCCTGTAAAACCCACTCAGAGATGCCATAAAGGACTCTGCTGGTAATGCCAGAGGGAAAAATCCCTGCAGAACTTAAATCCACCTCACGCCCCCTCAGTAGAGATTTATGAACTGTTTCTTAGCCTTCCTCAAAGCCTGAAAAACAATTTTTGAAAGAGTGAGGAGCATTTAGAAGTCCCTGCTATCAGAACAAGGTATCTGCTTTAAAAGGTGAAGTTCTGAGGGCTGTGAGGACAGCTTTCGGGGTAGAGGGCAACTCCTTAGGGGTAGAAATCAGCTCTTTTGTCCCCCCTTTTGCACCAGAAGCAGAAGCTTGGATACACCGAGTTCTGTGGTTCTTTTCAATCACCCAAAACTGCTGCAGAGCTGCTGTTGGCCCAGGAGAATTTGCCTTTTTCAGACCAACGCTGATACCAAGATGGTGAGAGACTGACCTCAGATGCAGCATCACCATTTCAGGTGGGGTACAAACACTCCATAATTGACAGGTCCCCTTCTTCAGAGCTTCTCATGATCAAATTACAGAGTAATTTAAATCAGAAGGGAATGAGATCAGGTTTCTCAGGGCCCTGCCCAGGCAGCTTTTGAATATTTCCAAGGATGGAAATCCTACCACCTCTCTGGGTTCCTGTTCCAGTGTTTGAGCACCCTCATGGTGGAATTGTTTTTCCAAGAATCACTGGCAAATTAATTGCTCAGGCTTGGGGATTCCCATGTAAGGAGTCATTAGGGGAGGCCGAACGGAGTCTCCAAGCCCGGGAATCACTCAGAGCCACGTCTTGCAGGCAGGAGCTGGGATGGCCAGTGCAGGATGGCAAACTCCAGAAGTGACAAAGGGATATTCCTAGGACAAGAGGATTAAAGTGCCACCACTTTCAGGACACTCAGCTCCTTCTAGCAAGATGAGCAAATTACAAAACTCCAGGTTCCACCCGAGCTCTCTTTCCTGCCCCTGATGGGGGAGGCAGTTAGAGCCTGCTTTGGTAATGAATTAGATACAATTAGTAGAGACCCATTAAGACAAAGTAATTATTGATTTCATTATTGCTGGGGAACCCAGTGAGATCCACACAAGGTCCTACACAAACAGGACCGAGAACCACCCCTTCCCTGAGAGGCAAGAGGGAAGGGCCCACTCCTGCAAAACACCTCAGCTCATTTAAAAATTCATTTGTGTGATTTGCTCCCCTCAAGATCAACCCTAATCATGAAAATTTTGACGCTGAAGGGTTTGCAGCACAAGGTTAGGTTGTGTCAAACCAGACCTTGACAATGGCTCAGTGGCCACCAAAAGGAGACGGGCAGATGAGAACCAGGACAGGGAACCACGAAAGGTCATTGAACCACTTCTAAACGTCTTTGCTCTTTGTGCAAGTGCAATATCTTGATTCACTTCAGTTATTCTTTGTAAATTGATCAGCCAAGATGCACAGATCACTTGCAATCCTACGGGCTTGGATGGAGAGGGTGCAACCAGGAGGAGCTCAGGAATACTGCAAGGGAGCTTTAAAACAAACCAACAACTCTCACTGTAACACTGAAGCTGTGACTGTGTCAGGGGTGGTGTTTTGTTCTGCCTTTTTTTTTTGCTCCCCATGTATAAAATTTGAAGCTTCCCAGGTCATCTGGGAAGGTCTCGTGGAAACAGACACTTATTTGTAAGGGGGAGAGGGAAACCAACCAACTGAACAAGCTGTAATTATTTAAAGATGTAAAAAAATATCTATTATGAAGTAGTATGGCTACCAATCCACGTAACTTCTACACCTTTAGAACTAATGGAAATAAAACAATGATAATAAAACCAGAACATTTCTGCTTGACTCTGTCTACCCTCCTGGGCTTCTAGGGGAGGGCTGGGGGTAAATGATGAAATATTGAAAACATGAAATGCACCTGGGGAAGAAATGGTGCAGTGGGTCCTGTCCCAGGGAGTTCATAATGATAGAATTACAGGGAAATTTTAAGTCAAAAGAGATTAAATCAGGTTTCTCAGAGCCCTGTTCAGTCAAGTTTTCAATACTCCTGAGGATGGAAATCCCACCACCTCTCTGGGTTCCTGTTCCAGTGTCTGACCATCCCGTGGTGGAAATTATTTTTTCCAAATCATAGAATGTTAAGGGTTGGAAGGGCCCTTAAAACTCATCTAGTCCAACCTCCTGCCACGTGCAGGGACACCTTCCACTATCCCAGGTTGCTCAAGGCCTTATTCAACCTGGCCTGTGACACTTCCAGGGTTGGGGCAGCCAAAACCACACCAGACAACCTGTTCCAATGTCTCACCACCCTCACAGTTAATAATTGCTTCCTAATATCTCATCTAAATTTCCCCTCCTTCAACTTGCACCCATTACTCCTTGTCCTAAATGAATAACCTATATAATAAATGTTAAATTATTAATGAGAGCCAAAATCTTTGGTGAATTAATTACCTTGACCTGGGGATTCCCAAGCAATGAGTCAGTGCAGAAGACTGAACGCTGTCTCCAAGCCCCAGAGCCACAGAGAGCTCCTTCCTCTACGTAGGATTTGGGATGACCAACACAATGTGACAGATTCAGAGGTGACAGACCCAGCAATGGAGCAACCCAAATCCGTGTTGGAAGGGGCTTGGAGCAACCTGGGATAGGGGAAAGTGTCCCTGCCCATGGCAGGGAGGTGGAACTAGATGATCTTTAAGATCCCTCCCTACCCAAACCAGTCTGTGACTATGATTTTAACACAAAGGAGGAAAATCCCCAATATTGGCAACACCCCTAACACAGCAGAGAGGGGGAAAGCCCTTGGGGGCACTTACAAACCATCATAATTCAGCTTTTTGGTGTTCTCACTCAGTTTTACTTAGTAGGCCTTGCTCAGCCTGAGTGCTTCCAGCTGAACTCAGGGACAACACCCTCAAGCTGAAATCACCTTGCCAGCAAGGGCTGTGCCCCTACAGAGTGGGAGGTGACTGAGCACAGCCTCCTTTAAGCACCCAACCACCCTCGCTGGGTGCCCAGCTTCCTGCCCAGTACAACCAGTTCCCACAGACCGGTACAACTGGTGGGGCGAGTGAGGCCAGCACCTGGAACCCGCCCATTCCTCCCCCAGCAGCCAACTGGGGAGCTGCCCTGCTGTTTGGGGGAGGATCTTCCTCCCCTATAAAAGGAGGTGGCTGGAAGGGGTTTGGCTGCAGGAGGTGCTGTGGAGGGTGGGTAGAGGTGCTGGGGGACGTGATTGGGGGCAGAGGGAGGGCTGTGGGGAGTAGAAGGGAGGCAATGAAGGAGGAGGGGAAGACTGCCCAGCCTGCTCCCCAAATGGCTGCACGGGGTGGGCCTGGGGAGAGCAGTGGGTGAGAGCTGGATGCAGGAATGTGGGGACTGGGAGAATGCAGTGGGTGCTGTCATTGCCCTGGGGACATGTGGGTGAGAATGGGGTGGGAACTCAGGGCTCTGGTTTTTAGGATGGCTGTAAATTGAAGCTTGGCTGAGCGTGAGAAGATGGGGAGCCCTGGAAGGTCAGAGCTGTGCTTTGAAGTCCCTGCCCAGGGCTGTAAGGTCATGGGGGCCTGCCTGCAATCCCGGGGTGAACTGCATGAGCCTTGTGCCTGCTCTGTTTCCTGGTGGGTGCTGGGTTTCTGTGCAGGCACAAGGACTGGGAAGGAGCACATACAGGCGAAGGATTTCTTCTGGAGGCCTGATTCTGTGCTCCAGACCTGCAGAGGGACCAGCTCATGTGGTTGTGGTCCTGGAGAGATGGGTGTCATGTCCTGCAGGGGGCTGGGGATGGTTTTCCTCCTCTTCCTCCTTGGAGGGGGGAGCACTTTGGATGAGACTGAAGTGGGTCTGGAGTAAAAATGTGAAATAAGGAGGTACAGGGAGATAAGGGAATCAGAGACAGCTAGTGCTGGTGGTTCTGATGTCCTGGGGAACAGGGCAGTGTTCACTCTTGAGGAGGAGTGTTCCTCTGCTGTCAGATGGGCTGCAGCTGGGGCAGTGTGAGCATTAACACCTTACAGAGCTCCCAGCACTTCAGTCTCTCACAAGAAACCTGGGAAAACTGACTTCAGCAGCAGTTGGAGCTCTGCGGGTGATGAACTTCCCTGGGGTGTGAGCTCTGGGCTGGGTGAGCTGTCCTGGGGCTCTGTCTGTGCTGCCTGACATGCCGGCAGTGCCTGGATAGTCAGGGCAGACCCCTTGGATAACCTGAGCCCAGCTGCTGCCAGGGATCCAAACTGTTGCTGGTGCCTTTGGCAGCAAGAGCATCTCTTCAGCTGTCTCTTGATCAACCTAATACGCAGATTTTTTGGGTGAGACTGGAGCAGACCTGTGAATAATCATCACATGCCCTTGAAGGCAGAGGACTAAAGCTCAGTCTTTTACCCTTGGTAAATCTAGTTTCGATGACTACTTACTATCTGTACCTGGATCTAAGACATTAAATTAATGTTCCCTAACATGTTTTCCTCTTGAGCCCTTCCAAAAGGGATTTAGTTTGTGCTGCAGCACAGGAAGGCCTTTACAGCCATGCTGCCATGCCTGCTGCTCCTCACAGCCATGCCAAGGGTGTCCCCCTGCTGTGGCAGGAGCGTGTGGCACTACAGGCTTTGGTTTTAGCCACTGTGAGCTGATGCTGCTGTGTCTGAGCCAGCCCAGGCAGTGGAGAAGCCAAGATGCTGGCATGAGGTGGGAATGGCTTTTCTGGTGGGGGACCCTGGGACTGCTGTTGATTTTCTCATCAGGCTGTGTCGCAGCTGTGCCAGGTGCCTCAGAGCCCTGTACCGAGTGCTGTGGAGCTTGAAGCTGAGCCTCTGGGATTAGTCTGCAGGGAGAGCTGGCACTGTGGGATGAGCGCCAAACTGAGTTTTCCTTGTACACCCACAGCCAGCAGAAGTCCTCAGAAGAACTGCAAGTGACTGGGGCTTCGTGCCAGAAATAACTCCTTCTGTGTTGGTGTAACTTCCTGGAGGGAGCTGCAGCATGGTGCTGCTTCATCTCCCCCTCATCCAGAGCTGATCCCAGATGCTGTTAGCAGAGCGTAGGAATGCTCCCCGACTGGTTCCATGCCATTGCAGGCAGTGGGGCAAGCAGTGAGTAGAGCAAGGGGTGGAGATGTTCTAATTCCAGGGCTGATCTTTCTATGGAAGCATGGAAGCACTTCGCATGGTGTATCAGAAAAAAGATGAGTCAGTGGCCTGTGCTGGTTCTGGGTCATTAATCATAAAATCACGGAATAGAATGGGTTAAAGGGGTCTTAAAGATCATCTACTTCCAACCCTGCTGACCAGGGCAGGGAAACCTTCCACTAGCCCAGGAAAAAGGACTTTGGGAGAATCCCCAGGCCAAATTCCTGCTTGTGGGGTAAAAACTGCCATTAGAGCAGGTTGTTCATGGCTGTGTTTGGATAAATTATATATATATCCACTAAGATGGAAACTCCTCCACCTCTCTGGGCCTGAAAGAAACCTATTTATCTTCATGCACATTGCCACAGGGACTTGAGGAGGAAAATGTGTGTGAGGAGAATGTTTTGTGTATTTCTGAGTTGCAACTTCCCTTGAAGTCTAGGGCAAAGTGTGCGAAGGACCTGCTAATCCCTCAGCAGCTGCTGGAGATGCCAGAGGGCCCTTCCGTGAGGAAGTTCCAGCTGCTGACCTCCCCTTTTGTGGGACAGGTGGTGACCAAGGTGGGGGGAAGCAGCCGGAAGCTCAATGTGAATGACCTGAAAGCCCTGAGGCTCCAGGACTCCCAGGTGAGCTGTGCTAAAGCTGAATTTACAGATCCATCACAAGGCTGAGGGAAGCCACCTTTGTCCTGCACCTGGGTGACAGAAGGTGCAGGACCTGTGAATGTTTCCCTGAGGGTTTAACCTCAATGAGTTGAGGTGTCTGTGCTGTGGGCACTTGTCAGAAGTCACACTGGGTGAGTCCTGCTGGGGCTTCACTGGTCTGACACCCCCCAGAGGATGATTTGGACTTGACTGGCCAAACCCTGGTGCAGCCTCACCTCTGATTAAAGATCAATGCAAAATGAAAAGCGCAAAATGAAAAGCACAAAATGCACCCAGCACAAAGCGGGGAGGCCAATCAGAAGCAATGATGACAAATTTCAACCCCTGAGTGTCTGTCCTGGTGGGCCTGATGAGAGCCCCTGGGAGGGATTCAGAGTTGAGTGGCACCTGAACACTTTGTACTTCAGGCACGCAAAGAAAGGAATCTGCAAGGATGACCCCAGCTCTGATGGGAATGGCGTGGATGCTGATGAATCCCATGTTCAGGGTGGGGAGATGTGCCCTCTAATAGAGGCTGTAGAAAATGGTCCCTTACATGGGAACAGCCAGAGGTTTTATCCCTGGGAGTGTTCCAAGTCAGGCTGGGTGAGGACTGAGCAGCTTGGTCTAGTGGAGGATGTCCCTGCCCAGAGCTGGGGGGTTGGAGTGAGATCATCCTTAAGATCTCATCCAGGCCTTTCTAGAATTTTATGATCCCTTATGGATCATCAGTCCATCCCGCCTCTTTCCTCAGGTTCATGGGAAGAACTTGTACCTGGCATTTGTGGCAGCGGAAGGTCCCTTCAGACCAGCTGCAGAAGAGACAGCGCTGCAAAGAGAGGCTGCTTGTGGGGCACCTTGTCCTGCCCAGGGAGGGCAAGGACAGGTTGGTGCTCCACATCCCCATTCCCAGGATGAGGAGCTGAAGGAACCCCAGAATTCAAGATCTGAAGCCCCAGGGGCAGCAGAGGGTCCGGGCAATTGGCTGCGCATCCACTTTGGCATGTTCGGCAGCGTCCGGGCAAACGAGTTCTCCAGGGCAATCAGAGCCAATAAAAGGGGGGACTGGAAGGACCCTGTGCCCAGGTATTTCATCCTCTCTTTTCTCCCAAACCAAATTTGTGTGGGGATGCTCCTAGCCTTGATTTTCTCTGATAATTTTTAAAGCATGAGTGGATGTGGGGTGTGTTCAACCACAGAAACCCCAGTGAAGTTGTAAGATGTGTTGCCTGCCAGCCTGGGGCTCATAGTACCAGCTCTGTTAAGATTTTTATCTTGAAGAGAGAAGTTTTAAGATGCCAGGCTGAATCATGCCCTAAAAAGGCCAGTTTCTCCCAATTATATGTGTTTTTTAAAAAAGCCCTGGATAAATAGCAGATGTCTCAGACAGCTGGAATCAGAGGCTGGAGTGATCCTCTTGAAGGAAGCAGTGGCTACCGTTTGTGTGCTGTGTCCCACTGGAATTGTACAGAGCAAGGGGGAACAGCTTCCCAGAGCAGCTGTGGCTGCCCCTGGATCCCTGGAACTGTTTCAAGCCAAGTTGGACAGGGCCTGGAGCAGCCTGGGATGGTGGGAGGTGTCCCTGCCCATGGCAGAGGGTGGCCCAAGATGATCTTTGGGTTCTCTTTCATACCATTCTATGATTGCTTTGAAGGATGACTTTATTTATACAAGTATTTTTAGACAGTTTTATGTGCTACTTTAACATCCATTTCCCTTTTGTGGACCCTCCTGCTGGAGCCTTGGTCATCCAGGGAGCACAGGGCAGCAGAAGGAACAACTCTCCACCGGTTGTGTGGTTCACCACCACGTTTTGTGGCTGAAATCATTAAAGAGGCCACCTTGCCTTGAGACAGTGGCCAGCTGCAGAGTACAAGAAGTGGCTCAGAGATGTTTCTGATGAGAGACTCCACCTTCCCTGCTTCTCCCAGGCTGGTTCTGCACTTTGAGAGTGGCAGCTTCCTTGTTTTCTACAACTGCCGGATGCTCTGGTGCTCCTCTCCGAGGGCTGATCCCGCTTCGGACATCCTGTCTGCAGAATTCCACCGTGGCCGGGCGCTGTGTGCCCTCCGTGCACCTGATCCCATCTGCTACACCCTCCTAGACCAAAGATATTTTTCAGGGCTGGGTGAGTTCCAGGGAATAGTGGCAGAAGGAGGAATGGAGGAAGGCGGGTGGGATGTCTACAGATGCAGAAGTGCGTATCTAGGCATTTTTCTCTTTAGTCTAACAGCTTCTGGTTGATCCAGCTGAGGGCATGTGGTCATCCTCAAGGTCTCTAACAAGGGTAGATGGAAGAAAACCTCTTCCAGCCTGATTCCAGCTCTAAGTCCACTCTTTGGATGCCACCTCTGATACAGGGAATGGCCTTGCTGGCTGTGATCCTTGAGGCAGAAACCACAGGTTGGAGCCAGCAGGCTGCATTGCCTTGATTAGAAACATCCTCATTGTCTCCTTGTTTCTGACCCTTTCCAGGGAACATCATTAAGAACGAGATCCTGTACCTGGCCAGGATCCACCCGTTAACACTGGGCTCCCTCCTGGCTCTCTCGGATCTGGAGCGTCTGCTGGACTGCGCTGTTCAGTTCAGCTCTGAGTGGCTGCACAACAAACTGCGTGGCCAAGGGCTGCACCCCCAGGTGTACCAGAAGGAGCAGTGTCCCCTGGGACATCCCCTCATGAAGGGCACTTTCGGACCCTCGGGTGGTTTCAAGAGACTGACATGGTGGTGCCCCCAGTGCCAGCCTGCGGTGCTGCCAAGGGATGGGGACCCGTCCCCTGTCACCGAGTGACCATCCTGGAGGGGGCTGGATGCTGTCTGATCCATGCCCTTCGCTGTCCTTGAAGGCCTCTGTGCATTCTTTGAGGCTGTTGGGTTTGGCCCTTAGGGGGCTCGCAGAGTTCAGTGCTCAGTGGAGGTCTCAGGTCCTTTCAGTGACTGCAGAAACAAAAAAGTGGCTGCCCATGGTTTTTTTGTCACAGTGGCACAACAGTTGTAAAGAGTTTGACCAGTTTTGAGGTATTTTGGTTGCCCTGTTCAGGTGACAGTGGATGGGAAATGTAAAGGGTTGAGCAGGGGATTGCTGTGGTCTGAAGTGACCCTGTCCCTTGACCCTGGAGGAGTCAGCACAACAGAGGATATCCCCCTGCCTAAACAGCTTGATTAATTAGGAATTAAATAATCCTGCCTCTCTCTGGAGCTGAATGGCTGTGATGGGTGTGGTTAAACACGAGGGGCTGTCCCCTCTGTCAGATCTTCCAGGAGCAGCTCCTCCCTCCATGTCAGTATATACAAAATATATGTCAGCAGTGCTTGGCTGAGCTCATCTCCCACCCCCAGGTTTCAGCTTTGTGGCAAACTGCCAGTTCCAGATCTCGCTGTGAAAAAAAAAAAAAAAAATTTAAAATACAGTGTGTGACTGGGATTGCATAAAACTCAGGATCTCCAAGGAAACCTGAAAGCAGAAAGGTTTGGGAATAGAGCTGTGTCTCTAAACACTAGGTGGGAACTGCTGCTGTCCTCTCTCCCTGGCTTTGAGTTTAAGAATAAATTGTTGACTTGAGCAAAAAAATAAAACCTGGAATGAGAACTGGTAGTGTTCATTTCATGTGTGTCCTTTCTGGCAGTTTCTAGGTTAAAATTTGAGGTGTAACATGGAAATTCCAGCTGCCTGAAATTGTTAACAGCCACTTCTTTGGCTCTGCCTGTGGAGGATGCTACCAGTGGCTTTCCTCAGCAGTGCAAGAATTCTCATTAATGGGAATTGCATTTAAAGATGGATTGCAAATCAGCTGGGAATGCTGGAGGTAAACACCTCCATTGTAGACAGCTGCTTCCCAGCAAGACTTGCACAGCCTCTCCCCTGGGAACTGCACCACCCTTGAGTGGTTGCAGGTTCTGGGATTGCTGAATAAACCAATTAATGGGGTTATGGGGCCAAAGAAGGTGCTTAATGTCCCTTCTGCAGGGTATTCGCAAAGTGCCCTTCCAAAACAAAGAATCATAGAATATCCTGAGTTGGAAGGGACCCACAACGATGATCAAAGTCCAACTTCTGGAAGAAAACCACCCACAAAAATCCCCAAAAGCCAAATCTTGCACTTTGAGGATGATGAGTCTGTGTTGGGGTCTCAGCACAGGAAGGCCATGGGCTGTTGAACAAGTCCAGAGGAGGCCATGGTGATGCTCTGAAGGCTGGAGCCCCTTGGCTATGGAGATAGGCTCAGAGTTGGGGGCGTCCAGCTTAGAGAAGGATCCAGGGAGACCTTAAAGCCCCTTCCACTGCCTAAAGGGGCTCCAGGAGAATTGGAGAGGGACTTTAGACAAGGGGGATTGGTTTCCTACTGGCAGACGGCAGGGATAGATGGGACATGGGGAATAAATTCTTCCCTGTGAAGGTGCTGAGGGGCTGGGATGGGAGTCCCAGAGAAGCTGTGGCTGCCCCATCGCTGGAAGTGTCCAAGGCCAGGCTGCACGGGGCTTGGGGCACCCTGGGATAGCGGAAGGTGTCCCTGTCCGTGGCAGGGGGTTGGAACTGGAAGCTCTTCACGCTCCGTTCCCACCCCAGCCCTCCCGGGCCTCCACGGCCGCGCCGCTCCCCTCACGCTCCCACGAGCAAGTCCGGGGCCGCCGGCTCCTTCCCGCTCCGCCCGTGCCCCCGCGCGCCTCCGCCAATCAGCGCCCGCCGCCGGCCGTCACACCAGCCGCGCCGCTCTCCTATTGGCTGGCGCTGCCCTGGTGCGAGCGCACCTCCGCCAATCAGCGCCGTGCCCGCCCCACCGAGCGATGAGCCGAGCGCTGTGATTGGCTGAAGGCGGGGCTGGCGCGGCCCCTCCCGGGCCCGGTTAAGCGGCGGGTGGGAGGGGGGCGGCGGGAGCGCGCGGCGGCGGCGGGGTCTGAGCGCGGCCCCCATGGAGCTGCTGCGGAAATGGCTGGGCCACCCCGAGGACATCTACAACCTGCTGCGCTTCAAGATGGGCGGCTACCGCGCCGTCATGCCGCGGATGGACACGGTGAGCGGCCAGGGATGCGCGGGCGGCGGGATGCGCTTCGGTGTCACCGGTGCCCGGTGCCCCCGGCGGGCTGCGGGGCACGGGAGGAGGTGAAGGTGGGGGGCACTGTCATGTCCGGGCGCGGATACCGTGTTGCCATGGGTGACCGTCCCGTATCCGGCGTGTGTAGGACCGGCTCCGGTGGTGCTGACGAGCAGCACCGGCCCGGCTTTGTGCACCCTGTGTGTGACCTCGGTGCTTCCCGGGCGTTGCACCGGCTCCGGGCATCCTCTTGCATTGCTCGGTTCTCGTACCTTGCGGGCATCCTGTGCATTCCTGCATCCCACCGGTTCCCAGCATCCCTGCATTGTTCGGTGCCGGTACCCTGCGTGGGTCGCACTGACACCGGGCATCTCCCAGTCCCGGTGCTTCCCAAGCATCCTACCGGCTTCAGGAGGCCCTTGCATTGCTCGGTGCTGGTACCTTGCGAGCATCCCATCGGCTCCGGGCATTCCACCGGCTCCGGGCATCCCAACGGCTCCGGGCATCCCAACAGCTCCGGGCATCCCTTGAGTTGCTCGGTGCTGGTACCGTGCGACCATCCCCTGGGCTCCGAGCATCCCACCTGTTCCGAGCATCCCTTGCATTGCTCGGTGCCGGTACCCTCTGAACATCCCGCCGGGTCCGAGCATCCCACCGGCTCCGAGCATCCCTTGCACTGGTCGGTGCCCGTACCCTGTGAGCATTCCACTGGCCCCGAGCATCCCACCGGCTTCAGGCTTCCCTGGCACTGCTCGGTGCGCACACCCACGTTCATCCCCCCGGCTCCGAGCATCCCTTGCACTGGTCGGTGCCCGTACCCTGTGAGCATTCCACTGGCCCCGAGCATCCCACCGGCTTCAGGCTTCCCTGGCACTGCTCGGTGCGCACACCCACGTTCATCCCCCCGGCTCCGAGCATCCCTTGCACTGCTCGGTGCCGGTGACCTGCCTGCACCCCCGGGGCTCCGGCCATCGCACGGCCCCGGCGCTGCCCGTACATGGCAGCGTCTCCGGCCACGGCGCGGCGGCGGAGCCGGGACGGGGCGGATTAAGGGGCGGGTTTCGGGCCGGGGGCGGAGCGGCCGCAGCCCCCCGCCGCCGCGCCCCCATGGCAGCCGGCTGCCGGGCTGTGTCCGTCCTTCGGCGGACACTGACC
>VYZT01007497.1:2888-28662 GCA_013400735.1 Pomatostomus ruficeps | reverse complement strand
GACCAATGGCATCCTGGTCTGTATGAACAACAGTGTGTCTAGCAGTACCAGGGAAGTGACTGTCCCTCAGTACTTGGCACTGGTGAAGTTGCACCTCAGATTCCATGTCCAGTTATGGGCCCCTCATGACAAGAAAGATGTTGAGATGCTGGAGTCAGTCCAGAGAAGGACAGTGGAGCTGGTGAAGGGTCCGGAGCACAGTTCCTATGAGGAATGGCTGAGAGAATTGGAGTTGTTTAGCCTGGAGGAGACACAGGGGTGACCTTATCACTCTCTACAACTACCTGAAAGGAGCGTGTAGCAAGGTGAGGGTGAGGCTCTTCTTCCACGCAACCAGTGACAGGACAAGGGAAAATGTCCTTGAGCTGTGCCAGGGGAGGTTTAATTTGGACATCAGCAAGAATTTTTTCACTGAACGGGTGATTAGACATTTGAATGGGCTGCCCAGTGAGACAGTGAAGGCATCATCCCTGGAGATATTAAAGAAATGACTGGACATGGCACTTAGTTTTGTGGTGTATCTCATGATAGTATTCTGTCACAGGTTGGACTCAATAATCTTGGCGGTCTTTTCCAACCTTAATGATCCTATGACATGGGACAATATGACACTGCAGCTCCAGGACAAGAGACCAGAACTACTCTTTTCTGTGGCTCTGTGAATTTAAACCAGCTTAAAATGATATTGTACTGACTGAAGAGGCCTTCATAAGCCCACCGTGTGCACACGGAATGAAGAGCAGCCTAAATAGTCAAGAAAAAAGTTGTGTGGGAGATGGGTTTCCATCTAGAGCAGGTGTTCTCAGGCATGATCCTCCTGTGCCTAATTTTAGTGCCCAGCCTTTTCCATCAATTTGCTGGCATGAGTGCCTTCTCTTCTGGCGCTCTGCTGCTTGGAGTTCCTTTGGCTTCCTTTGCCTGTCTATCGGTGTCAGTGAACAAGCTTCTCCAGCTTCCCTAAGCTTAACAAATTCTCTTTCTCACTGTTACCTCCATATCTCTGCAGGTGGCTCTCACAGAACTCCCTAATCACCTTCATGATCTTTGAGAGGGACAGAGGGTTTGCTTGTGTGCAAATTAATAACCGGGTGTAAGTAAATTCAAGAAAGAACAAGGCTACAGCAATGCAAAACCTATCATTCCTTTATTGGACAAGTGTAGTTTTAATGCTCATGCTTGAGGGTATGCTTGTAAACATGCTAAAAATGCTTGGAATATGGAAACTCACTGGCTGACACCACTGTTTCCTATGAAGCTTTGCAACCTTAAATTGGCACATGGAGTCATCATGGTCCTTGAGCCAGCACCACCAAAATCACTGCTAAGTTCACCATTGAATGCATCAATTAAGAAACTGAACCCTAAATTCTGGCTTGTTCAAGAGTGAAAATCTTACCTCAGATCTTCCTGAAACAGATCGATAGTCTTTCTTGTTGGACTACAGCTGCACAAGTGCTGTGCAGTGTTGAAACATGGTCATATTCTACAGAGAAGAGGATCTGCAAGTTGGAGGAACTAAGGTCGCCTAAGTCACTAGATTTATTTGTTTATTCTAAGGCAAGAATGTATTACCAAGGGCAGATGGATGTTGTATAGGCACCCATAGTGGAAACCCAATCCACCTGTAAAGCAGACTCCTGAAGGAAATCATCTCCATATTTACTGAGAGTGAGTGGCCTGACCTACTCCTGGGTTTGTCCAGAGCAAAGCTCTTGGTTAGTTTTGTCATTAGAAATTTTTAAGACAATATAAAAGAGACTCTCAGTAAAACTGGGTTAGACTTCTGTTTTTATTGATGGATCTACTCTCATTTTTATCAGATATTGATGTCTTCCTGTTGTAAATACCTGGAATTCTCCTGTGTGGGCAGACATTTGTTGCAGTGGAGTTACACTGAGGGCTGTAACAGGTAATGCCAGATGCAGCCCATCAGAGACCTCTTGATGCTGTTTTCTGCACACTTCCAGCTACTAAACTCTGAGAAGCTGGTAGGGTTCACTGGATTGGTTCCAAGTACCAAACAGAAGACAGGAAAATCTAGTGTATGTTGAGAAGTGTATAGTATGTTTCCACCTCATTCGGAGTCGCTGTGCTGGGAAGCCATTTATATAGAGTTGCTATGTGAAAGGAAGATATATGTGTTTAGAAGGGCTCTATGTATATTTAAGAAAGGTAACTGTGCATATGCCATAGATTTGTGTATCATAAACATGTATGTCATAAGCAAATTTAATTGGGGGATACAACTGTCAGTGCAGATTGAAAAAATCCTCTGAGTTCACTGTCGCAAGCATATGGGCTGGCACTTTATGTATTAGCTCCAGAGAGAAGGAATTATATCTTCAGCAGACAGCTGATGAGTCTTGGTACTTTTTTGTGAGCCTAACTGACCTTCTCCTGTAATTACTAAACCTCATCCCACCCTGTCTGTCCCCAAGTTTTCCAAGTGGAGCACACTCAATCTTTTTAAACATTTTGAAATGGGCAGTCATAGTCTGTCATCCTGCAGACAATAAATTTCCACTGACGATCCCTGCATGAAAGAGAAACAAGAGAGAGGTATTAGTGAGCCAGAACTTCAGAAGATACTATACAAGTAAGAGTAACTTTATACCAGGTATTGTGGCAACAAAAATATCTGCCTGCCATTAACTGACCCTATCCTTCAGAAGACAATGAATCTTGATGGTGATCAGTCCTGAACTGACTTTTAATCAGTGTCCAAGAGGAAAATGATGATTCCGTCAAAAGTTATTGTCATGTCATATATTGTTCAGTAAAGTGTAAAAAGTACTTGAGTGATTTTCAAGCTGTGTCTAAGAGGGGAGTTATCCACACAGTAAATTTCACTCTTTATTTTTTTTAATGTCTTTCACTGCTAGGTCTTCCAGTTAGTGTCCTTTATTAAAGATCTGAATCAATAGCAAGAGAAATGAAATTCACTTCTCATCCTTGTTCAAGTCACATGTGATGAAGAGTAATGTTTATGAAATAAGGATGGTTTATGCTCTTCCCAGTTTGTGAGTCCCACTTTCTCAAGAGAGTGATAGGAAACCTGGCAATTGTTAGTAGGAAGCCTGACTGGAGCAGTGGGATTCAGCGGTGGAGGCTAGTGATTTAGTGTCCAATAGCTACAAAAGGCTACAAATTTAATTTCCACCTTAGCTTATTGTGCATTAAATTTTCCTTTGACAAATAGGTGAGAGTTCAGAGGATCAAATACCGTCCTGCTGTGGAGGGAATGTTGTATTTAGGCTGTTTGATACTTGCTAACTTGAATTTAGATCCAAAGCACAGTTCTTGCAGATGGTAGTTGTAATTTATATTGGTAATGGTTAGGGCTCCAAGAGGTTTTTGAAAGCTTGAATTCTGCTACTGGTGCTATCCTAAAGCTGAGGCATGGTATGGGTAATGCTGTTGGCATGATTTAACAGGAGCTTGCATTTAAAGACCCCTGCACAGTACTGGTTTTCTGGAGAGGAAACTGGTACCAAACTGCTTCCTCTCAGGAATGTGCTGAGACCCCTGAAACCAGATTTTGGTATTCAGTGTGCTTACATGGTGTCATTGACTGGGTCACTGTGTCCTGGGATAAGATTAATTTGCCTCTTAAGCCCTGTAGGTATACATTTTATACCTCCCCTGTAAGTATAAAATGTCTCATTGCACCTTTCATTAACTGAGGTTTTTTAATTGGAAATTTACTGTGCTACTAAACTACAAGTTTATCCTGAGTGTCTTTTGGAACTGGGTCTGTCTCATGCTCATCAGCAAGTCTGACGTAACAGCTATATGGAGTTTGGCTTTGGTTTTCTTTAGACCTTTCCTAGATGCTTTTAAATTGTAATTTCCTCATAAAACTGTTACCAAAGGTTAATGAAATGAGAGATTCATTTTTAGGTTTATTTTAAGAATCTCTTATTTGGTCTATGTGTATGCTCTTCAAAGACAGTTATTACTCTTTTGGTCACTAAGTTACCAAGAGAGATAAAAAATAAAGAGGACTCATCCCTGGAAAACAGGATTATATTGGTCAAAGTTAAGGTCTGCTACTCTAGCACCCATTGTCAGAGAGACTTTTAGCTCAAAATCTTGGGTCAAGTAATTTTTCCAAAATAGGACATTGTGAAATTAAAAGTCAAGCTCTTTAAAACAAATGTATTTTAGTCACCTGAATTAATAACATGCTTTAAAATACTGGAACAGAATTATTTCTAAAGCTGTCATTTAAGCTTGGACTTGCAGACACTAACATATATGTACATGGTTGATGCATTTAATGGCATGTTAACTTTGTTGCCCTGTTACTTGTGTTTGAAGTCAAGCATATATGTCCAACCTTTCAGGATGCAGGCAATTACTTTGTACTATTGCTGCTGTGTGCTTAATTCAGTAGTTACCAGCCTATTTCAATTTGTAGATCCCTTACAAGTTTACCAGTGGGGATGCAGATCCCATCAGGAATTGCCTTATGAGGCGTACTCTAGAGTATATCTGAACTTGCCTTTGCAGATCCTTAACACCGATTTGTAGATGTCATCCCCTCCCAGTTGCTATATTCATGCATTTTCCTTGGCTTCGGGAATCAATATTGAACTGTCACTTTTTCTTTCCAGCTGTCATGTGCTGTCAGGTTTGAATTTTTAATGTATAGAGAAATTTCTTTTATCTCCAAATGTTGTTGAATAATCTGTTTCCAATTCAGTTGAAAAATTCTGTGAATTCCTATTCATATTAAGTTTGATAAAATCCTCTTTCTTCAGTCATATGAAACATATTAGGGACCTTAAATACCCTATAATTTGGCTCAGCTGAGCTTGATGGATGTCCAGCTTGTCTGGGCATTTCAAACATACTTTACTGTTGGGGTATCTGGCTGTCGGTTTACTTTTCAGTGATGATGTCTGAGCAGTTAAGAAATAACTGGTTATCCAAATCACCCAAATAAATGGAGCAGAGAAGAGTTTTGTAAAAGCAATGAGCTTGTGACTGCCTGCATGTGCTATTTTTATACCACATAGCAAAGGACAAGATGTGGCTTTTATCAAGAACTCCTGGTAATTTCCACCTCCCAGTCCAAGATAATTGCTTCAGGTTGGGTTGAGAATGGTCCAGTGGCGCTCTCTGGACTCAGGAGACTGATCCAACCAGATCACAGCCATGTAACAATGCTCCACCAGAAAGCCAAGCCATCATCACTTGGCATGTTTCAAAGCCCAGGCTGAAGGTATTTTGTTGTTTGGTTTGTGGGTTTAATTTTGGAAGCTATTTTGCCAAGGGTTTGCAATGTGCATGTGTATGTGGGCAGTTTCAGTTGTTTACTACCTGCATGTCCTTCTCTGAAGACTGTATCAGTCTGTCTAACAAAAGATACTGCCCTTCCCTGCAAATGTGCCCTTATTTATGTCCTTAGGTCATCCTGTCTGCATCAGTGTTATCACCACACTCCTGAATGGGCTCCCAGAGATACTTTAGGCCTCTTCTAATTCTTTTCAGCTGTTTTGTCTTGCTTTACAGACAGTTGTTTACTCCTTTTGACCTATTTAAAATGAGACTGGAAAATGTAA
Organism: Pomatostomus ruficeps; assembly: GCA_013400735.1. NCBI lineage: Eukaryota > Metazoa > Chordata > Aves > Passeriformes > Timaliidae > Pomatostomus > Pomatostomus ruficeps. Next base: position 23,095 of record VYZT01007497.1, on the reverse strand, counting down.
ATATTAACCACTTCTGAAGTCTGTTCTCCACAAACAAGCAGTTAAAACCTTTGATGATCAACAATAACTCTTTCATTCATTCCTTATACACAGGCATGGAAACTCACAGAGAATGTTTACAGAAGTGTTGGTGGGGATAATATCATTCTAAACTTTCTACATCCTTTGCCACAAGCATCACATGCTGTCTCAAGTATCTTTTTATCAACAGTGACCTCAGTGATGCAATGTCTTAGGGAGTAGAAACAGAAGATGTGATTTCTGCAAGTTTATTGAAAAAGTCTAAAAATACCTACCTGTTTGAAGTGATTGGGAAAGCTTAAACTGAAATACTGAAATACCTTCAGAGGCTTTCTTTTTTGCCTCTCATTAGCTCAAGAACATTGTCCATCATGAACTAAATAGTATGGACACAAGTTTAATGTGCTTGAAAACAAAGAGCAATTTAAAAATGTTCACATAGACAAGTGGAACATGTCCATGCCCTGGCAGGCTGAGACTCAAAAGACCTTTCTCTGCTTCTATTCTGCCGCATGATCTGCAAGGAACCATTAAAGGATCACAAATTTTGCTGACTCTTGTGATTCATACTGCTCAGGAGGAGAATTACAGCCTGAATCTGAATTCTAAACTGGTGCAGCAAGAACTTTTTTTCCCTTCATTCACTTGACAACACAAATTGGTTCTGGTCGTTCTGGAAGCTGAGGGCCAGAAAGTTCATTGGCACAGAAAACTTTTCTAGTTTGCAATTCATAAAATGTTTTCTCTGTAGTTTCAACCTGCTACTATTGTAGGTTTTTGTCTGCCATCAGAGAAGTAATAGGACAAAGGTGTGCTGGTGGCTTCCTCTTCTAGGCACTGTGGTGCTGTGGAGACCTGTACTCCCCATGCACATTCCCTTGAAGCTGCCTCTGCTCCTGGCCAGTCCCCCCACTGCCACCCTGTTCTGAAGGCTGCCTTCACTAGCCAGAGATAGAAATCTGCTCAGAGGCACGGGCTACCTCAGCTGCTTTGTTTTTCAGACTTGTCCTTGTGATTCCAGACTTCACCCTGGTCCACATCCGATGGAGTCTGGATTCCAGCTGCAGGGGAACACACTGTCTGCATTATTTCCCCTACACTCTGCCACAACCATGAGGAACAAGGATTGAGGATAGCACTGGGGAATATTTAAGACAAAAAGCCCAGAAGAGGGCTGTCCCATATGACCTTGTAAATTCTTTATCTCAAATGATAAATAGATACCTTTGAGTCAAGTATCTGTGAAAGTTATTTTTCCAGTTGTAGGAAGAATTTGCAGACACGGCTTCCATTTGGTAATAAACAGGATAATGTATTTTAACCAGGAAATTACAGTTATGGACTTGCAGCAGTCTTACAATGCATTGTCATTTCTGGAAAAGCCTCCTTATTTTAGGTAACCTTTTGGTTGAGGGATCCCTATGTGAACTTTGGCAAGCTGAGAGCATTACAGTGACAAAAGCACTTTGGCTGCTTTGAGTGTTATTAAAGACTGCTTGAAATATTGGTGTCTTTAAACTCCCACTTCTCTCTTCTCTCCCCCTTCCCATGTCGCCAGTCTTGGCAGAGCAGTGCAGCACACCTTGCCTTGCTGTCTGTGCTGTGCTTGATAACAAATGCTTTAATATACTGGACTGAGGTGCCTGATAAAAGACATCAGCAAAGAAATAGCTCATGATTGATGTATTAGAGGTCAGCTTGAAAGAATCAAGATCCCTCTCCCACAATCAGGTTTCAGTGACTGCTTACACTTTTCTCAAACCTGCTCTGTTAGGATCTCTGTAGCCCTAGGCAGACAGCAGTAAACTGGGGTTTACATTAAATCCAAATTTTAAAACTTTGCAGTTGTGCATAGTAAAAAGGGAGAAGCACTCCTTTTTAACTGAGCAGAAAAATTGTGAATCCATTTGCATTACTACAAGTCCACTAGCCATAGGGCCTCTCCCAAGCTAGCAAACGCCAAGAAATGACCAGGACTGATCAAGAAAATGTAGTTAACTCATTTTCTGGAAAGGGATCAAGGTGCGCTGCATTGCCTGAATTCCTAATGTGGCTTGAATCTGTTAGAACTGTGTTGAAACAGATTGGGCAGTTTAGAACATTCACATTGCAGTTTGTATGGTCTTAACTTTGCATGCTGGCAGATTCCCTGCTTCTTTGCAAAGAAAAGTGGACCAAAACAGGTCCCTCATTCCCTGAAGGCACAGGGTGTTTTTGCTGAGCTCAGTGAAATATGCTCCAGCTAGAGATAGGTGAGAAACTATACTGAAGATCTGTTGCATTTTGTGAAGGTCAGATTCAGCCCAACCTACCACTGCTGCATTTTTTGCTGCTCAGACGGACATGGCAAGTGATCCCCATTAGCATGAAGATGCCCTGCTCCTGATACACCACCCTGGACAAGGAATCGTATGCACTGTGAACTTTGGTCCTCGGAAGCGCTAGCGTGATTCTGAGTACCACAGCAGATCTGTGTGTAGCCATGCACTGTTGGGGGGAAATAGAAAAGACAGACTTTTTTTCATGTGTAATGAAACAGATGAAAAGCAAACCTGTCCACAGCAGAGAAAGTTGTGGTTGCCCCACGGATGTAATAGTCATAAGTGTACATCATCATGTCCATATCTTCTCCATAGTGTCCTGGATATTCTGTTGTTAACCTTTACATTAAGGAAAAAGAAGATAATATAATTCACCATCTTATAGGAGAGTCCAGTTGAATGAATACAACTCAATTAGTAGGTTTTTCCTGCTTCTTTGAAAGTTCTTGTTTCTTAACAGCACCACAAGATACAGTTTCACAAGACTGTCTTTGTCCTCTATGCTACTAATTCAGGTAGCTATTTGAATAAAATTCAACAACTTTAGAACAGTTAAGAGCAAACTGGAGTATTGGAATATATGCATATACGTCTGCAGCTCTGGGATAAAAGCAATCTGAATAAGAAGATAAAGCTTGTCTTCTACTAATGTTTTTATTGCAGGGATTTGCTCCAGCCCCTTGTGAGTCTCTTTGGTTTGTGGCTGTAGACTGCAGTAAATGTTGCCAAGTCAAACAACTCTAGGCATTTATCCATTTATGAATTATATTAAGTGAATGTAACAATTAATCCATTACTCTTTGTTGTTTCCTCTTTCTGTCTAATTTATAATGTAAAAATATGGGCCTGGACAATATTTGTGCAGTGTATTTTAACTGAGAACCTCAAAGTGCTTCTTCAATTATTAATCAAATTATGATTGCTACTTCCCTGGGAAATAGGCAAGTAATACTGTAATTCATTTTACAGATAATGAGCAGATTCAGGAAGGAGCTGGAATTTTGACCAGTATTTTTTGTCAACACTATATCTGAAGTCTGAATGGAAACCTGGCACTCCTAGTACTACATTTAACATGGCAGTTGCTAGTGGAGTTGTGTCAGCTTCACTCTGAAATGGCAAAGGGAAGAATCAGGTTCCCTGTAAGGGAGATGATGTCCCTGTTGAAGTAAACAGCCCGACTCCTGTTGAGATTAACAGGGTTAAGACACCCTTACAGAAATCCTGACAACCTTTTCCTGACTTAATCCAGCCCAGCAGCAGTACTTGAATGATGCTTGAAGGTGATCCAAACGCATTCCTGCCAACACTTGTGCATGTTTACATTTTGTTAAACCGGTGGAGTTTAAGCACAAGCTGAAATATTTTACTTATTAACTAGGAATATAGTTATTGGGATGGGTTTGAGTTTTTATGCTGAGGTGCTTTGGGTGTATTTGGAGCCCACACCTGTAACTGTTGGAGAACTCAGAAGCTGAAAGTCTACCTGAAAACTGGGGTACTCTGGACTATTAGGTTGCTTCCCAGGTCATATTCAGCTTTTGAATACGAAAGAACATCATTCAGTTGGAACATAATTCCTAACAAATCATTATTCCTTGACAAATGAAAAATGGGTCTGCATGTGAAACTCAAGCATGACCTTATAAGAGCTCCCAGTCTAATCAGTCAACTTCTTTGATTATATCTTGTTTTCATGCTTCCTGTCCTTTGGCCATGGCAATCATCACACAGATTCTGATTTATAGTACAAGGGCACCCATTCCAGAGTGTTTAGGAAGCACAAGATCAGGCCTGGTCACAGAGTCTGTTGTCAGAGTTCTGACCAAGGACACATGGATTTGCAAATCCCTCGTAGTGCTCTGCCATTGGTAAGAAATAACGGCAGTATTTGACAGGTCATGCAGGCAGCTGCTGTGGACTAGGAGAAAGAGAAGAAATCCTGTACACTGCTCCCTCAGCCAGAGGAGAGTCCCCATACTTGCTTACTAATTTGGAGAGCCTGAGTGTCTGATAGTGCATCTTGAGAAAATCCAGGGTCATAGAAGGTTTTAAAAATGTGGTATGAAGACCATCTATGGGCCAGGATTTAATTTTGCATTCTTCCATCAACTCTACGTTTTGACACTTTGTTTAGCTATTATTATGAGAAAACACTAAGACGTGTGTTTTTATATGTTCTACCAAATGTGTTTCATAACATCTGTTTAGCACTCGGCAAGGAAAATGTTCTGTAATCTTGACCAGCAGCATGTGCTGGGCAGATGAGACTGTGCACAACATAAGGTTAAAAAGCTGCTTTTTGCTCTACTCAGAAACAGAACTGAGAGTCAGTTCTTTGAACTTCTTTCATGGGCCTCTCAGTTGAAAAGTAAATCTGATGACAAGCTTCTGAATTGCTGTGGTCTCATAGACCTTTTGCAGAAGCATGCAGTGTTATTCTGAAGTGCAGTAGGAGTCTTCATTTAGCTTCTCTCTCTTTGCTTTCTGACTGCTGTCATCTTCTCCTCCCTCTCTACTAACTTCTCCACATTACCATGCAGCTTCTTAAGGCTTCTCCACTAAGAAATGTTCAAAAAGCAAATATATGCAACTACTGAAAATAAATTATTTGGGGACTTGAGCTGCTCTGAACTGTGTGTTGTTACATAGACAGATGCCTACTGACTCCTTTTGTTCTGAAGAGAAAAATTATAAATAGTGCTATGATAGCAGTGTTCAAGTTCACATGAGTCTGGGTGGTCTGTCTAACTCATTTCTCTTTGATGATTGCTGTACTCATTTCTGAAACTGTTCCCCTAAGCCCTTGCATTTCAAGGTTGTCTGGCTTGCACTGTGTCCTTTAGAAGGAAATGCAATTGATTGTCCATGTAGCGGGGCTCTATGGTGTGTCCCATTCCTTTTCTATTATCTCCATTTTTTGAATCCTGAGGGTAATTCACACAATATGTGTCTGCACTTAGAGATACTCTAGTGTTTAATGCATAGGAATAATCAATATGTGGTTTTTGCATCATGAAGGGGAGCGGGGTCATTTAAGACTGCCGTTGAGGATCTTCCCAAAGTGGTCTGCCTGGAACAGGACAGAGGTTCCCTCAGGATTTGTTGTGGCTTGGTCTGTATCCTTATTATCAAGTACTTAACTGAAACTGTTAAATGTTTTAATCACTAATGCACACAAAATGCATATCAGCTTGTGAGCCACCTACCACAGCCTACAGACACATAATTTGTTTACAGATATGGTAACATTTGTAAGCCATGTGTGGCAATGTATGGTTTGTACCTGAGAGGAGTCACGCAGCAAGTGAGAAACGCTTTTTGCCCTAGTCAGTGAGGGCTTGCCTGCCCATGGGCTTTTCATTTGGGAGGAGCTATCCACAGTAACCTCCACAGTGCCTTGTAAGCCCCTCTGGCATTGAACTCATAGCAAAGAGGACTGGGCTAGGGGAGCAGTGAGAAATTTGGGGATTGCCATGTGCTCAGAGCTACTGCTGCTGTTTGGGGTGTTACAAGACTTGTATGACCAAGCCGGGGTGCCTGTGGTGCCTGAGGGGGTACGTGTCAGGGGGCCCTAGCACACAGGCTTGCAAAGCAGCTGTGAGAAGGTGTGTTATACCGATTGTGGGCTCCGGGCACTGAGGAATTTGGTGCCAAATAAACGCCGAGGGGCAGGGGCCAGCAGGGTGCATTTAGTGGAATTGTTTGTTAAACTCAGATACACACACAGGTGTTAAGTTTGGGGAAGGACTTGTAGGGGAGAAAAGAGTAATGTGAGACCTTTAACAATGGTAGTCTTTTCAATTTGTATGACCTGTTTGCAAGAAAATACAGAAAATAGGAACTCTGGCTCAGCTTTTCAAATCTACTTCTGGATAGTATCAGGTGTATGATGTTTGGGCACAAGAGACTTGAAGCACTAGTGGCATTGTTGAGAGAGGAGAAAGAAGGTAATTGTATGATAAAGACTGGGAAAGAAAATCTTATGATAAGGGATGTAAGTAGTTTGGGCTGTGTGTGAGCAGGATAAGCTGGCAGAAAAAGGTATTTTCATAATGGCATTTTTAGCTAGAATAGAGTTGATGTGGAATGGTTTATCTTTTCAGTGGTTTGCATTGCTCCAACTATCCACACATTTTTCTAATGTATTTAACTATAATCCTATAAATCTTGCTCAGGGTAGGACTTGTATTGAAAAAAAAGGCATTAAATCTTTACCAGGGTTACAGTTGTTTTTATTTTAATCTGAAAATAACTGTGTTGTTTATTTTCCATGGTGAAGAATTGCTATGGTAGAGATTAATAGAAAACACAGAGTTACTTATTTAACCCTGAGAAGAATGTTTTGTACTAATCTACAGTGATTCGTGGCACTCCTTTAACAATTGACTTCAGAAATAGTTATCATGAGTCTATTATCTACCAATAAGAAGATCAAGTCACACCAAAAGCCTTAGTATGTACAGCCTGCTAATTAAAGAAATAAATGGGAACTGTGGGTATGCCTTGCTTTCAGATACCAAGCAGACAAAAGAAACAAGTCTTTTAAAATATCAGATAGCCAGTGGTAGAATTCACAGTTTCTGGCTCCAATTTTTGAATATATTTATTTCCTGATAGTAAGTACATGGTTTTGGAATATCTTATACTGTTCATTTCTTGTGCAACTACAGTTGAATTACTCCTCTTTAACCTTCATTTTGTTCTTTGCTGCTGAACTCTTCCACTAAAAATGCCGCAGCCAAAAGAAAGAGCTGTTCCATTTCAAGAGGAAAACATAAGCTTTGGCATTAACTTTGTGACTTTTGAGGACAAGGAGTGTCCCCTGAATGGCCTTACTTTCAGATGTTGTTTACAAGTGCTTCAAGAGTATGTCTTTCCTAAAGGAGAAATTCTTTGAAGAGCCACAAGCCTGCAAGTTACATTCAGTGAACATGGGAATTATATGCCTCTTTCATCACTTTCAACTCTTCCTCCAGCTGGAAGACAGAGGTTATCTGCTTTTAAAAATGCATACTATGCTGAAAAGCCAAAGAAGGTCTCAGTAAGCTGTCTACAGAAATTCCGGCAAATGCTCTGAGCATAGATCCCAGATTGCCAGGCTGCTAGGGAACTAGAGGTGTCCTGGAGCTCCTCTAGAAATGAGAACTTCTCTTGTGTGGCCATGTCATCTGTTTTGGGATTGAGTTCAGGCTCCAGGCTCTGAGCTCATAGATTCACAGACACATCGCTGCTCCTGTGTTCCCACTGTGTTGCACTGAAAGCCACAAGCCCTCCTGGGGCTGAGGAGCCACAGGGCCGGCACAGCAGGAGCACGGTTCTTCGAGGTCTGGGGCAGCTCATGCAATGCAGGTACAGGCAGCAGCAGAGAGCTCAGGGCAATTTGTGCCTGTTCCTCAAGAAAGATATGTCCAAAATAACTTGGCCAGGTTTCCAATGTCAGAGCAAATGTGTCTGTCCTAAAATGTCTCTGGAAGATGGTCTTGCAGATTGAAATGTAAGGTTGTATTTGATGGGTAATATTAAATTTAAAGAAAAAAAAATCAACACCCCCAAACAGTTAAATACCTTTGAAAAAATTGTAAAAGAGGGGAGGGGATTTGGGTTGTCCAGAATCACATGTTTCCATGACATCTATTCTGAGTTCATCTTTTGGATTTTTATCTCTGCTACTGGTTATGACTGAGAAACCTGCATAGGATCACATCATTTTCAATAGGTCTTGTGTGGCTGGTTGAGTCAAGAAAACAAATATGTACTTTAAGCCCCATAACTCTTGGAAAATGTAATTGTTGCCTGGATAGTGTCACCATGACAGAGAGCAGCCACAGCTCCATACAGACCTTCTGGCATTTGGACTGCTCGTTGTTTGGAGAAGGGAAACAGTCATAAACAGTCTGTGCAGACTTGGGGCTGCTCTGTGACATGTGTTTGCTTTTGAGAGCATGGAGTCAAGCTTTCATTTCCTGGCAAAGAGAAAAATCTGAGCTCTAATGGGACCACTTAGTGACACTGTCTCTGCATCTGTGATAGATTTGCTTCCTTTATGGTGCAAATCAGCACACAGTTTATTTTGCAGTGGTAGCATTCCCTAGCCAGGTAAAGTAAAGAGAGCTTTTCTGCCTCCTGTGAGGAATGTTAATTATTTTCAGTATGTTAAAAATGTGCAGAATCCATGACAAGTCTTGGCATGATGAAGAAGGAAATTAAGTACTTGTAAAAAAATGTACAAAGCAAGTGCAAAACTATGAGATGGGAAAAGATGAGTAAATTTATTTTCAATATGAGCTTACTGCAGAGGTAAACTGGGAATGGTGAGAAGATGAGCTGTGAAACAGGACTACTGGGTTCAAAGAGTAAGGATATAAATGCTACCAAATAAAGTCCTTCTGTATGTATTTGACTTCAATCATTCTACTAAGCAGAGTGAAAGCAAGATGTTGGTTTCAGTAAGCATGATGGTGTTATAAATTCGTATTCCGATAAATACTAGCGGTTCTCAAAAAACACAGGAATGTTCTAGGTGTAAACACCAGGGCAAATTCTAACAAATCAGTTGCATGGCTCATACACGTAAGAAAAAAACTGTCAATGTAAGGTAATCTCACTTGAGGAGGAATGTAGTCCTGAAGCAGAAGGGCAAAGAGAAACCATACATAAGGATCAGTTTTCTTAGTGCTTTTATATCTGCCAGAAAACCCTGTATGGAAACAACTGGAAGAGGGTGGAATCAAATACCCAAGGTGAGAGCTAATTTGAAATAAAGAGTTTTGTCACACCTCAACACTGTCAGTTTTCTTAAAAATGCATTTCTGCCCATATCTGGTTTCATACTTAAGGACACATTGCACATTAAAATTCAAGGCTGCTGAGAAATTCTGCAGCGTGGATTTTCTTTGAATATGGATTTTCCTGCGTAATGCATGATCCACAAGGTACCACCATCATTGCATACTTTCCTGGTATTATTTTCCCACATAGTCCTGTAATAATAGAAGCCTTTGCATGAAAATAAGCTGCTTCAACAAAAAATAGGAGTCAGCAGCATGTTGATTGTCATTTCTCCACAGTTACTTATTGACAACTAGTTTCTGAAACAAAACAAACACTACTATAGTTTGGGGCAGAAACTGCAATAAATAATGATACCCTATACACAGACATTTTTCATGTATCTTATATTCATATACAATGTGATGTCTTACCTATGGTAGCCCAGAACTACTCTGCAGTTTGTTTGGAAAACACATTCTTTCTTTCAAATGCACCTTAACCAGGGTGCAAGATGCAGACCAGAAGTGTGATGCATGAGCAAGGTCTTGTGACAATAACTTGGAAATGCCAGTGGAACTTAGGTTGTGAGTGAGAACCCCTGAGCTTTGGGGATGGAAAGTTTGGTTTCTCTACACTGAAGTTTAACAACTGAGACCAGTCACATCTGTGACATCACAGGTAAAAGTGAGTCCAAAGCATGGGTTTCCACACTGCCTCAGTGAAGTTCATGTTGGTTAAACATTAGCATAACAACCAGTACTCCACTGTCTAGGCAGGGTAAAGGGAGTAAATCAGAAAAGAAACTGTTCCCAGCAGATGATAGAAAAGAGACCACTGTTTTGGAGGGGAGACTTTATCTGCATGGTGCGGGGCCTCCAGTAAAAAACTCCTCCTGTATGGGACCCCACAGTAACTCTGATGGAAAGGGACTTCAAAAAGTCTCTGCTACAGACCTCCAAGCAGGGTCAATCACAAGGTCAGACCAGGCTTCTCAGCCTTTATTCAGTTCAGTCTTGAAAACCTCCAAGGAGCCTCAAGGGGCAATCTGTCCTCGTAGAAGAAGCAGTCTTCTTTGCATCCCACTGAACAGCAGTCCTGCCCTCAGGCATGTCAGCTGCACCCCCCAGTTTGGTGTCATATGCAGACTTGGCCAGCACGTGCTCTGTTGCCTCCTCAAGGTCATTGATAGAGATATTAATCAGGACAGGCACCCAGGCAGGGTGTCACCCTTTAAACACTGCCCTCTCAGCCTGCTGAACCACCGTATTTTAACCCATCTTGTTGTCTGTCCATCCAGACTGTAACATCCTAATTTGGATAAATGTAGGTGGAAAGAGCTTATATACACCTTATTACTTGAAAGGCAGAATGGGTTTTTAATGAACCCAAAACACAAACTGTGCACCAGAAGCTTTTCACTAGCCAGGTGACATGGCTTCCCACTAGTTTTACAGCTCTCCCCTCCCAGAAGAATGTGACCGCATGGGATTTTTACCCTGCTTAGAGGGAAAAACTCTTCACCTGCCTTTGAAATGCTGCCTTTTCTGCATGGAACTGCAGGTGACCTGCATAAGTCTTTCTTTCCCAAGCATGAAAATGGAACATTGTCACTATTGGAAATAGAAGGGGAGTAGAGGAGTCTGTGTGCAGCTTAGATGAAAACTAAAGACTTCAGTAACTCCAAACATTTACATTAGGATTTGCCTTACTCTGAATGCCAATTTGCAAAGCAGAGACAAAGCTGTTCCCAGTTGTCAAGACAACGTCTGAGGGAAGCAGAACTGTCAACAATAACAAAAAGAAGTCAGAGATTTCTCTTGTCTCTCTGAAAAGGTATGCAATATTAGAGGAGTACAAGAGATTGGAAGAACTGCTTAAAAGTCTGAGTGAGTTTCCCTCAGAGGGAAGAGCCTGGGCAGGTATGTAAATAAACCCCCAGGTAGAGAACATCCATAGGCAACGTCGGCTGGAAAGGAGGCAGAGGAATGTTCAGAAAAATGTTCAAAGACTTTGTTACAGAGATCCTGTAATTTAAGGGCTTTAAAAATAATAATAAAAAACCCCCATTTTTTTTCCTCCTGGCTGCAAGGAGATTGAAGGATGAAAAGCAAGGCAGCCAAGTAAGACCAACAGGCATATAAACAGTTTGTGTGCATCTCAATAGGAATCTTACTTCAAAGCTGGGGTCTGGAAAAAAGATTCAAGCATAGATTTATTTTTTTTCTCCCCCTACTTTCTTTTTTTTTTTTCTTTTTAAACTGCAGGCGGGTTATTCTTTGTATCACTGACAACAGCTGAATTTAACCTGAATGTAACCCTGGAGCATAAAATTATGAGTTCTCTTAGAATGGGCAGGTGCAATATGAACTTCCTCTACACAGTCTGCTCCTGTCTTTGGTTGTAATTTAGAGAAACCACACCTGCGATGTGTTTTAGAGAAACTGGGAAGCTTGGGATGCATAGTTCATTTTTCCACAGTCTCTGTGAAACTGCCAGCACCAGTTGTGATACTCTGTAGAGAGAAGACCACCTTTTTCTTTTGGGTTTATGATCAGTAACTCATTTTGACTTCGATCTTTGTACAGTCTTGAGAGAGGAAGCATAGTTGTATGCACTACTACTATTTTTTCTGAGGTAACTGGTATAAGTTCACTCCTGTAAGTCATTGTTGCACAAATGTGTAGCACAGAGATGCTCCTACTCCTGTAAATGTCCTGCATTTATAGTGGGAAAATGTCATTCCACTTTGGGGACTTCTGTCATGGTTTCCAGCACAGCTAGGCTGATGCTGAACCCCAGACCTGTTCATTGAGGGCCAGCTACCTCGTTGTGCTGTTCAGTGTAACTGCACCCTCATTCTCTTCCCTTAGCCACAGATCCTCAAGAATCCCATAGCAGACTGGAAATAACAAGCTTAGCTCCATAAAGCGCATTTCACTCTTTTTCAGACAAGGTTTCTGACAGGTCAAGCAGCCAAAGACATTTATAGGGACTGTTGGGGGAAAGAGGCTTGCAGGTTTGGTGTCTGCTTGAACTCACCAGCAGGAATATGGGCATCTCCGGCTGTAGCGGCAACAGTAAAATTGCCATTCACGGTCCAGCACAGATGGAAAATACTGACTCTGGAAACCAGCCACCAGCCCATTGTTTGAGCAGGTTTGATACCTAATAATGAGGGGAAAGAAGAGAACACACAAGGAAAATGTGGTATTAGATTCCTTGATAGTTTCAAGCATTTCTCAAAACAGCATTAACTTTTTTGATACAGAGTGGAAGTTAAGGGTCTGACTTTGTGCTGAGAGGCACTGTTCGCACTTGCTGTGTATTCAGTAACTATTTTCTATAAGAAAGCAGCAGTAGTTAACTAATGTCTTAGCATTTATGTTGCACTTAAAACCATTTAATCTGACTAAAGTTTTTAATCAGTCTAGTATGCTAACCAGGCAAGAAGGTTGTTCTGGTGCTGGTATTCTCAACTGTGTACAAATCAAGAGACTGACTTCAAAATAGTCTTTTGTCTATGCCTGTTGGTATTTGAGGATTTGGGCTTTATTGAACTAGCCTTTTCAACTTCTTCTCTACAAGCAAAAAAAAAAAAAATAAAAAGAAGCTTTAGAAGCTATTTTATAAAATAAGTTCATTAACTTCTTTAATTGTTTTCTTTCACAATTATGTGGCTCCAGGAGAAGGAAATCTTCATTAAAAACATTTAGGCTTGTGATAAAATCATGATTTGATAGCAATCACATAAAGAAAACGGTGATTCAGATGTTATGAAATTTTAAGACTCACACAGATTTTATGACTGGATTTTCAAAAGAAAAATGTGCTGCTTCATGCTCTCTGTGTACCGGAGAATTCTGCCATACATGTGAATCACTGCCGTCAGGTAGAATAGACATGGTCTCAAAACATGCATGCCTCTGTCTGCACACCCCCTACAACACCTGATCACCATACCCAAAGTAATTCAAGTGGTAATCAGTTTGAATAGCTTGCTTCTTGGAGACCAAAGACCAGAAGCACATGAAAACAGACAGGTCATTAATTCAGCTATTGAGTGCTCATTCTCTCAAGCACCCTCCTGGACTCATTGTTTCCCTATTGTGAAAATTACAGGAATGCTGTTTCTTCCATCGCTTTTCTTTCTTTTCCTTTCATCAAGGAAAACCTGCAGCAAACTTTCTCTGCGATTTAATAAAATCAATTACAATTACGTATCTGAAAGACACTTTCAGAAGTAACTGTATGATTAACAAAAACCAAAAATTTCCCTTAGTTTCATTCAGTGACCTCATGATTTATTTTAGTGACCTAAAATTCCCAGAAGGGAAAACTCATCATCTAGCAGAGTTTGCTGTTTGGAAAGTAATTCGCTTGTGCGCAGGGGTGTTAGTGCTTGTAAACACAGTGTGAGGCTGAAGTGTTTGTATGCAAAGCTGAGAAATAGATCCATTTTGCCTAGTGCAGCAATGCATTTCCCTGCCTAGTTTTCAGTGTCCACTTTTGAACCCAAGGGTCTCTTTTCTGTCCCTTCGCCTGTTGCTGTTGTTCAGACAAGGGTATTTACATTTGTTTGTGTCCCTGCATCTCCCACACTGATGGGGCCACACGTACTTGTGCTTTGTGAGACTCTTTCAAGGACCTCCAGGGTTAAGTCGTGATAGGGACTCTGAGTTGCTATGGTATCACACCGAGTATGGCAGTCCGGCTTTCACTTAGAGGATTTCAGCAGGACTTTGATAGGAAGTTGCTCTGATTTTTGGCACATAGGCCATAGGAACGTATGGCTGAGACTCTGTGTAAACATATTGGATGGCTGCAGATGATTGGTGTTACCCTGATGGAGGAATGGTTGATACACAGCAACATGGGGATTGGTAGTACCTGTTGCAAGATGAGCAATAAACTGTGTAAAATAGCAACAAACTTGAGCCTTATCTTTTCCTGTCTCTCACCCTTCTCATACCTGCACTTGCACGGCTCAAGCCCTCGTGCCCCGGGAGATTTTCTAGCTCTTTTGCATAGATGTAATAATGGGAACACTTTGTTTTTCCATTTCCTTTGCGTTTCCTCTCAGAAGCTCAACACTGCCCTGCAACTTCCCATCCCCACCAATCAGCGTCTGATATTCCTGCTCATACTTGTCTTTGCAGGAGGTTCTTCCTTATTGTCTCTTCCCACCTGCTCACATTCAGTCTGGGAAGTCCTGTCCTCTTTCCCACTATCTTCATCCTATAACAGTTTTTATTTTCTTGACACATTATTCTCTTCTAATATAGTCCAATTGTGATTGAAAAATTCATTTTGAAAGAGATGTCGCTCATGGACACTTCTCTCTATAGGAAATTGAGAAACAAACCTAGCTAGCATAACATGCCTGTGTTTACATGCACACATATTTGGGTACCAGATTTTAGGAAGGTGTGGGTTTTTTTGATTCTGATTCTATGTTCTCATGATAAGTTTGATTAAAAAAATATAATTGGAGTCACCTTAAAAGTTAATTTCTTAGATGGAAAGTATTGCTGGACATAAGTCATGTCTTATAATTAAATTACCATTTTGTTTTAACATAATTCAAAGTAAAATTTGAAATACACATTAAAGCTCAGTTCACTTCTCTCTTTGCTTCTGTCTCATACACAAAGTACCATAAGCTGTTATTCAAGGTCAGTGTTGGGTTTAGCAAAAGAAAGAATAGTGATGCTGAAGTACTTTTCTTTTGCCTTGAGATTACATTAGATTTTTTCCCTTGATCTTTCTAATTTTCAAGTAAAATTCAGATATTCCTTCAAAAATGAAGAAATGCTCTCAGAACTTGGAGTGCTTATTTGTGGGCTCATAAAAAATATTTCCTTCACTTTCCTTTTTCCAGTTGGCCACTTTCCTACAAGCAGAAGGTAATTCAAGGGAAACAAACAACCCCTCACCACACACCTTTTCAGTCTGTTGTTCTATGCAGTAATCTGAGAACAACACTCAATATGTCAGAATTTTTTCCTTCTCTGTTGAATTCACTCCTCTTGCCACAGCAAATCCTGAAGTAAGTAGGGTGAANTTGCGAGACACACTCTTTAGCACTTTTACTATAAAGGGTAGTTCAGTATTCAGAATTAATGTCACTGGGTTCTCCTCACTCCTGAAATCCTGACATTGCTAAGAAGAGAGGAAAATACCTCTTACAAGGTGAATGCAGAGGAACGTGAGAAACTGGCTGGGACTGTGTGGGATTAAACTTGGCAGTGGATAGGTTTTCTTTTTCTAGTTGGCTCAAGTTGCAATGCGTGAAGAGTTACGTTTTGGATCTGGTACTGGGAGAAGAGGAGGCGAGCTGGCTGATAGGGGGTGAGTGAGAAGATTGATGGTGAAGATCAGGTGCTGTTGAATGGGGAATTGCCCTTCCCTTGGGTAAAGTTGTGGGAAATGACTGGAGCGTTCCATAGAAAGCTTTATATTCTGGGTGGAGTTCTGTATAGTAACAGGGATATGGTATCTGAGACTTTCCTGGCCTGCTGTGATTCCTGTGAAAAGCCTCTTCTCTGCCAAATCTCCTTCTAAATTGGTTAATGAGTGTTGTACAGCTGAGTTCTGTCATGGCATACAACCAAAGCATGCATCCATGTTACAGATTTAGTTCAGGTCAGAACTGTTGTTCACTGGTGAGCTTTTATCTGTGAGCCCAAGCAAGAGCTGGTGTGAAACGAACCCACTCAAAATGCATATGTGAATTTTGGATCCATGCATGACCTATTTCATCCTATAGATCCTCTTAAATTGTGCCACATTATTTGTGAACATTGATAATAGCCTCAGCAGCCAAGTGTGTACCTCATTGACTCAGCAGTTGCCTGCCAGATTGAATACAAATATTGCTTACAACAATAGAATTGTTTTGAGCAATGGAATCAGTTTTGGTGACACTTCATACTTATGCCTACATGTTGATTTTGCCCTTTGCTAGACAAAGCCCCAGAGGGTTGTGCCCCATCTGATGCTGGTGCTGTGTGGTAAACCTCCCTCTGAGGGTCCCTGTTCCTCAGGTACATAAGCACCATGTTATCCTGAGGATGACAACCCAAAGAGGAAGCCTGTTCACTACAAATCTTCCCAGGGAAGCCCAAGTCAAGAAGTAGGAAGTGGGGCTGTTAGAGCCTGTATTGAATTCCTGCTGCACTGATTGGGATAGTGCTCCCTGAAGCTCTTTGGAGATGTGCAGAGGCTGACACACAGCTCAGTAGGCACTGGCTCCTGCTGCATTGAGGGTGATTTGTTCCTTATGACAGGGTAACTTGAGAGTGTCATTCCATGTCCCTGTGGAGGGGAGACCCTATACTGCTCTCCTGAGTTACCTTTATGGAGTGTCCTCCCCCTGCATAATTTGGTTAACTGCATGATGAGAGCTAATTCAATGGTCAGTCTGTTACAGGTGAATGGGGAGACGTAAGAGGCTGAGGACACCTGCAACCCTGGCACTCAGAGGGAATAACTTTCATGTGTTTGATTAGGCTGTTTCAGTCTCTAAAAGCCACTTCTACGAGGAGTCTTTCCTATCTGTTTTGGGGTGCTGAGACATGTTGTCATGTCTTCCACGTGCCAAAGACAACCTCTGTAATATCTTCAGCAATCTTTTCCTTTCATATAGGGGGAATTTATGACTTACATTTTTCTCCCTGACCCAAGGGAAGGCGCGGTTCTATTCACCCTGTTGATTTCTTCTTTACAGTAGCTGATGAGGCCTCCTTTTCTACAGAAATACTCCTCTTCTCCTCAGATGCTCCCACTGGACTCAGTCCATTGCAGCTGTGCTAAATGGACTTGTAGCACTAGCCCTTTAAATAAACTTAGGTCTCTGAAGAAAATTAACTTGTTTGTGTAGATAGCACAAATGGGAACATTTTCAAAGGGCAGCTGAATTATTTGGGTTGGGTAATACAGCCTCAGATTTGAAAGCTGGGATTGGTCAGAGATTGGGAACAAAACCAGTTTCTACTGACATACCGAGGTGGGTTGCCAGAGCCTGAACAGGAGGGTCCTTTGCTCTGTAGTCTGTCTGTGCACCTAGTTTGTTGGCAAAGGAGAAAGGGAATGGGAGCGGGGAGGGAGAATCTAGATACCTGTTTTTTCCAAGTCCCATCTAAACACTTTCTCAGAAATCTAAACAAGGAAAAGAGGCAATAAGCATGATGTAAATAGCTCTTGGCTGAAAATGCTTCTCCTTTTTTCTTTACAGTTAAGTGGGAGTATATTGGAGATGTGGCATGGTTTTCTTCCTATTACGTGGTGTAAACCAAACTTATTTTCCTGGAAGGAAGAGTTGCTTGTCTTTACTTGCAAGCTTTTGTTCCTTTGTTTGTGTGATCCCTGTCTTTTGGTATGATAGTTTTCAGGCAAGAAAAATAGGTTTTCTGACATACCTTGTTCAGAGACTGGCCTGTAGTATTCTGTAGTATTCAACAAAGCAGAGAAGAACAGTCTCACCCTCAATGACTTAGACCTTAGGTGGTGAAATATTTAAACAAGGCCAAAATTTCTCTGGTACAAATGGAGATAAGAACATAAAATT
This sequence comes from Pomatostomus ruficeps, assembly GCA_013400735.1. Classification (NCBI taxonomy): domain Eukaryota; kingdom Metazoa; phylum Chordata; class Aves; order Passeriformes; family Timaliidae; genus Pomatostomus; species Pomatostomus ruficeps. The sequence goes on along the minus strand of VYZT01007497.1, from coordinate 5,413 downwards.
TGTGCTCCCTGAAAAGACAGGGTTCTTTGAGAAGTTGCAGCATAGAAATTAGTAGAAGGTCTGCAGAATCAGGGCACGCTCTGGAGACTTTTCCCTACTCCAGACATGAGTATTTCCAAATTACCCAGGAACTGGTTCTTGCTTCTGGTTGCTCTCTTTCTACTGAATATCATCTTGGTTAGGAGATAGCTTCTGAAGGAGTAAGGTGTTGAAACAGATTCAACAAAGCTTTTGTACATGTACTTAACTTTAAACATATTCACAGAATAATGAGGCTGCGAAAGCATTCCTGGTCATCTGATCCAATCTATTGCCACAATTTCCCCTCTGAGTCTTGTAAAAGGTTCACAAGCTTCTCATGTCCTTTCAGGAAAACACAAATGCACATAATCTCTTCAGAAGTGAATGCACATATAGGATTAACTTCAGGGATGCATTTATGCAGTGAAGCACCATAGTTAGATATATTCTGAAATGCCACTAGTTAATTCTAGGTAGTGGTCAGAAGGGATTGGTCTTCGTGGCTCTGCTTGTGAAAGAGATGAGGTGTTCCAGAGAGCAGTTTTTAGAGTACCTGTTCTCTCCATTGACCCTGGAAAGAGGCAAAGGTCATAAACTAAGCATCATTAGGCATTAGATGCCTAATGTGGATCCATCATTGTCCTCTTTCTGTTGAATGTTTTTTTTCATATCTGAAAGATTCAAAGTTTTACAGTTTAATTCTCTAAGTCTGTATAATACTGAGTGTTAGTGAAGGAAGCAAACTTACCAGGAAGTTCTGCCATTAGTTCCCTCTTGCTCCCAATTCTCCTATCTCTATGGTCCCCCCATACATTTCTGTCATTTTGACCCAAACATTAAAGGCCAAAGAAAATTATGAGCTGGAGACTCTTTCTTCTCTCTTTTATATTCCCACTTCATTTTCTCCCTTAAGCTTTTCTTTGTTTACTGTTTTTTCTAAAGAAACCTCTCTTGGCTTTGTCTCTATTGTGCAGCTGCACAGCAGTCAGGAATGGTAATTTGAAAATCACCTTTTGAAATTTGAAATGCCATAAGCATAGTTTGTCAAAGGTTACTTTTTTGGTGTTTCTGCCAGACTAGGGTTTCTGACTATGGTTCTAGCTGAGAAACTGGAGGCAATTCAAAGAAGAGCTGTAGGTATGATCAGTGCTTGCTTAAGAGTGTTGCAATATAAAACCTCCAGAGGAGAACTAGAAGAATGGAGACATGTTCAGCCTGAAAGCAAAAGCAGGGGTGAAGGTGTGTGGGTGAGGGAAAGGCATAGCTGCTACCTATTATTAAGTTAAAGAGGTTTTACAAAAGGATGCAGCAAGCTTGTTCTCATTGCTCAGTGAAGGTAGGGCAAAGAATATAAACCTCAACTGCAGCAGACTAGCATCTTTTGACACTGTCTTCCACAGCGTACTCCTGGAAAAGCCAGCTGCCCATGGTTTGGACAGGTGCACCCTTTGCTAAGTTAAGAACTGGCTGGAAGGCTGGACCCAGAGAGTGAGGGGGAATGGTGCTGAATCCAGTTGGTGGCCAGCCACCAGTGGTGTCCCCCAGGGATCTTTGTTGGACCCAGTCCAACCTAATACTCCAGGAAGTATTATATATGACTTCATAGTCCAGAGAGGTGGTGGAGCTCACCATCCCTGGAAGTGTGTAAGGGCAGACCGGACATGGCACTCAATTGGCATGGTGGTGTTTGGTCATAGGTTGGACTCAGTGATTTTGAGTCTTTTCTAACCTAATTGATTCTGCAAAATTTTAGCAAAAACTTGGCAGACTTGTAGTTACCGGTGGTACAAGCAATTGAATATCCCTGGATGTGGTGTGCATGGTCAGACAAAATACTCTGTGAGACAGAGCTGAAGAAGGAATATTATAGTCCATCCTACAAGGATGGGAAATGTACTAGCAAATCCAGCAGAGTGCTGTGTCAGCTGACATGAGAATGATGTATTTCTCACCAACAGATTGGTTTGTTGGCAGATCAGCAGGGAAGAGAGGTGGCCAAACAGGAGCTAATGGTACAGATGGTGACTCGTATTTGTGGTCCCACTTGAATACTGAGTGAATCTTTTTAGAACTGGGGCTGGCTCCAAATAGCACTGAAGTGGAAGAGTGAGAGAAGAGGGGCACCTATGAGAAGAATGCCAAGAGAGAAGGTGGGATCCTCAAAGGTCCCCCAGGATATATCCAGGCCCTCACATTAATTTGAAGTTATGTTGGCCTACGTTTTCACTCCAGTCAGGGATGAGACTGCTGGGTTCTTGGGCAGCAGTGTTGGCATGACCAGGAATGTGCTGGTACACTGCAAGCCTCTCTCCATGAAGCACTGTAGATACAACTAGCTCAGCCCTGGGGGTGGAAAACTGAAAACTGCATAATCCAACCAGGCACAGACAGCTAGGATTTATGGAAACGGCCCAAATAGGTAGGAGCACAAGTTCGGTGATCTCCCCTCCTCCCAAAATGGAAGGAAGGAAAGAAGAAAGAAAGGAAGAAAGGAAGAAAGGAAG
>VYZT01007495.1:0-31654 GCA_013400735.1 Pomatostomus ruficeps | reverse complement strand
AAAAAAAAAAAAAGGAGGAGGGGCAGAGGGACATATTTTCCTATTTTTTTTTCATTTGGAAGTAAGTTTCATCCATGTTTCAGTTTTGGCAGTAAAACTTCACAAACTGATTACAATTTGAGCAACTGTTTAACATTACAACTTGCTATGCTGGGTTAGAACAAGCGCAGGTGTATTATTCAGGGATAAACAGAGTTACACTGAAAGTCAACCTATGAAGTGAAAACGGTGTACATGAAAGTAGATATTACTAATGATGTACTTAAAACTTTCAGCCAAGGTAAAGAACTTCATGACATGGGGTGGCAAACATGAAGCTAGATAAAAGAACAGCTTTTCACAGTATTATATTGGAATTATTTTTCTTACGGAAAACCACTACAGAGCTTTCCTTTCCCTTAGCAGTAGCCAATCAGAAGAGTGCAAAAATGGCAGATGACTAGATCATCCTTAAAAACAAGCAGCATACTACGTGCTCAGTGTCTGCATCAGCTAATTAAAACAAAAGCTGAAAGAATCAGCAGAAGATATATTACTTGGCTTGCTTTTATGTAAGTTGGATTTATTTGTGTTCAAGCTTACAGATAAACAGTTCATGATACAAGAAACTGCCTGTATGTTGTCTGTTCATGTGATATTGTCTTTCTTGAAAGTTTCTCAAGAGTAGGAAGAAAAAAAAAGAAAAATCCCTTCCTATAGCTACATTTTATCATCAAAGACAATGGGAGTGAAGAATTATGGTTTACTCACCCACACACTGAAGAAAATTGTATGTCATTCCCGCACCCTGATTGGCTGAAGATTGCAAGGGATAGATATATTTTCTTTCTCCTTTCGTTTCTTGCTTTTAGAAAACTTGAACACTCTCTTTCCTTGGTTTTCCCACTTGTCCATCTAAAACCCCTAATGGGATTTTACCAAAGGTGCTTGGTAACACTCCCAGACTATGGGAATGATTTTTTTCTATTTTTTCTGTTACGCCGATTTTTTTTTTTTTTAAACAAAACAGAAACATCTTTTTCTGGTTTTGCTTTTTGAGGCAGTGAGGAAGAAAGGCATTGAACAAACACATGGCATTAAAGTAATAAAATATCAATTGAATTTCTTCTAGATTTTAAGCTTATTATTTTTTCTACTTTGGTCACACACCAAAAAAGTGATGCAAATTATTAAAAAAGTATTATTACACAAACCACAACTTAATCTGCCACTCTTCGACCAGAGAATCATTTTTTCTCCTCAACCTCCACTTTCAAGTTCTACAGCTTAGTGTAACCATTTTAACCTTTTTCTTTCTGGAAAGCATGAAGATAAATACGTGAATGCATGAATCAATACATGAATGAATCAGCCTCTGGTCAAGCTTACTGATGAACTCATAATTCATATCCTTGCATGATTTACAGAAATTGAAACTGTAGTTGGGCTTTGCATTCAGCTGAATGTGGCTTGTTTACACAGTCCAATAGGGTTCCATGTTCCAAAAAAGCTAATTTGTAGGGATTGCTCAAGCAGGACGAAAACACCTAAAGCTTTGTGCTAAATAGATGCAGTTAAGAACCAAGGTGTGCCAGTACTTTAAGATAAAGCTTGGTAGGATCACCAGTCTCTTGGCTTCACTCTTGGTCTAACTTAATTCAAAGGGATTTTTGGCTCTAGGTTTCTGTAATGCACTGAGAGACCTCCCACACCCAGCTGTTCCCCACCTCCTGGGGTTGTCCTTAAGATAGCCAGGATTCAGTTTCTGGGTCCACTACTGCCTAAGTAACTCACTTGTAGATCTTAAACTCAATTGTCCTCTGTCACCAGCCTTAAAGAGAACAAGATTTGATGCCACAAAAGCAGTCACAGTAACTATTCCCAGCATTTTTTGAGAACACCCTTATTATCAGCATGTTCCCTTCTCCTTTCTGTATCCTCTCCTGACATATACCACAGGCACAAAGACTAATGGGAACACAATGCTTGCCAGTTACCCCAGAGAGCTCCTCAGGGAATGGCATTCTTCTTCCATTCACTCCCCTTCCTCACAAATACACCCTACAGTTCTGCCAGACACCAATGGAAACAAGGGGCCCTTACAGACTACCTGCCTCCACAGTCTGCCTGATTTTGGATTTCACTGGCCTTTGGTAGGGCAATTCTGTTTCTGTCATCTCTCTTGGCTGCATTCTCCCAGGGAAGAATTTGTGTCTCTCTCGAGTGTATGTTTGAAATGCTCAGATTTAGCAGTTGCAATTACAAAACACTAGAAGCCTACATGTGAAGAAAGATTTTCTGGATTGGAAGGATATTTTCACTTTGATTGTAACTGTCAAAGGGGATTTCACAGGTATCCACATTACATCTCACCCGTGCAGCTGACATCAGAACAACCTTTGCTGCTTGAGTAAAAGGAGATTCGGTGAGATACATTATTCAGTTTTGTACAGAGGAGGAACAGAAAAATGTATTTTCAGGAGCAGTCTAGACCTCCACATTTAATAACATCTGCATTTAAAAAGAAACACTGGAGTGTGGCCCTAATGACTTATTGTTATTTCCTAGAGGCACAGATTAAATGTTTGGTTCTGTGGACGTAAGAACTCTCAGAACAGCCATATCCCATTAACACAGCACATCAAACATCACGGGCTGATTTTTAGTTCAGCTGAAGGCTGAGGATTTACATCACTGACAACAGCCACACACGTGGTCACACACAGTCAGGAAATGAATAACTCTGTTTGAACCAAAGTGAGCAAGGGTGCAATAAAAACATATCCTGCAATGAGATCTGCAAAGGGAAATGGGAGGAATGCTGAGCTCTCATGGGAATAACGAAGCCTGTCTCACTCTAGACCCCACTCCTCTGCAAAACACAGCACAAGAAAGGGCCCAAAGCTCAAAATATTACCAGGGAAATATTTCCAGGCCAGTAACTCAGCTTGCATTACAGTCTGTACCCAGGGTGCCAGGAGGGCACCAAAAGGTCCTCCTTGTTCTGAGAAGCCTGGCTTCTGAGCAGAGCCCAGTCCTGGAGTGCAGAATGCTGATGAATATGTTTGGCTTGTCACTGATGAATAAGTTTTGCTTGTCAGTCACCCAAATGGCAATGATAACCAAGAGGTCAAGACTGCTTGCTCTATATCTGCTTGTGAAGTAAGAAACTACATATTTGGCTGAGTCAGGCACAGTTTTAATATTTTTCTGTAACCACAGATGGATTTTGTAAGCAGTTAAATAACAACCATGCACAGAAGGTCTGGGAGACCATACAAGAGCATGCACTCTTTTGGTATTTCTGATATTCCCAAACAGAAACAAACAGAGAAAAAAAGCTGTGAGTCCTTTATAACACACTATAATGCACTGAGAGGAATCATAAATTCTGGTTTGGTCTGGTTTGGTGTGGGTGGTGTGGTACTTTGCCCTTAGTGACTTCAATCTCTCACCTCAGGCAGAAACTCCATTGACCTGCCTGGAAAGTCAGTTTCCAGAAGGGAAGCTGGACCAGTTAGTCACTAAGTGGGCTAAAAAGAAAATGTACCTACTCTTGCTTAAAAATTAAACAGCTTTGCATGGTGACACTTAGGTGACTTGGGCTGTTTCAGTGACATAGAATATCTAGTGATAACATGAGCATGCCCCACCTGTTTGCAGAGAGATGTTTGTGTTGTACAGACATATGTTTTGTTGATATCTTTGGCCACCCAGTTTCTTGCATTGTTTGGTTAATATTTCATTGACTTTTCACATTTGTGGCATATCCATCCATAAAGAATTAAAATTAGAAGTATTTTATTGTGTGGATATCTGCACTGAGTTGCAACACCTGACCTAGACAGTGCTCATGAACATCTTTTATTCATAAATTTTGTGACCTGGAAGTAGAATTCTTTTGAAGTAATTAGCCATAACAGATGAATACTAAATCAGATGACAATTAAATGAAATAAAAAATAAAATTAATTGTTTCTTCTCTCAGATTGCCGTTAAATGGCAAGAAACCTCAGTATGTTTGGCAGAGCAGTCCACTTCCTCTTCTGTACATTTGTGTGAATGAAAGGTATATTTTGTATTAATGTAGCTATATGACATCTAAAAATAAATACTCTGTGATCTCAACCTTTGCCCAGAAGTAAATGAGAGCAAAGTTAAACTTGCCTCTTCAGAGGAATGTAGATGGATGCTGAAGGCATCCAGACAGAAGAAGTGCTTGGGCATCTTGGGATAATGGTGCTATTTGTAGCACCAATTCAAAGTGCTCTGAAGCCAACAACCATGTAATTGGCCTTGATGCACTGGAGACCTTTGGTTCCTGTGACAAAAATAAGAATTTACTTGAATTGATTTGAGAATTTCAGTTTTCACTTAAATTTCAGTAAAGCAAATTATGTAATGTATACTTTCTTTAGGTTATAAAAATTTCTTTGTTGACAGTTGAGGAAAGTTTGTTCCTCAGATGTAGATAAGATGTATACTCGTATATTTTTGTTAAAGAAATCAGATGTCAGAGTAGAATTAAGTGCTTGAAGACTCCTGACAGTAAAAGATGAATGGAGGTAAGACACTGCACACTGCACCAAAACCAGACTGGGCATATTGAAAGAAGATTTTTACTGTAATTGTTCAAGAATAAATCCTTGAAATAGATTTTAAGAAGCTAAGGCTCACAACTAAATTAATGGCTCTCTCTATTCCAGCTTTCTTTGGGACCCTTGATAACTATGTTAAATGAACATTTGCTTTTCATATTTGGAGTCACCCTTTTTTATGTGTCACCACATTTGTTGGGTGATCCCACACGGTGATCCTAACTGCCTAACCAAGGGGTGCATATATCTGGCTGCCAACCACCATCAGGACATGGTGTTTCTCATCTTGGAGCCTTGCCTGTAGAATATGGAAAGGACAGTCAGTCAGAGTCACAAAACACATTTGCACCGCTGCTCAGAATCACACCACAAGAGGAACCCTCTGCCAGCCATGGGTCTGCTGACTCCACACAGGCCCCATATTCCCAAGGAGTGAGTAGGGGCCACCCAGGCACCCCTGAGCTGCTCACAGGCAGGACTCCTGGGCCAGCTGGAGCTCCAACCTCCCACAGCACAAATGGTGGTGGCAGCTACATAAGGTGGCTGTGACCAAAGTCATGGATGCAGGAAGGAGCAGCCATCCAGAGCATCTCCCTGCAGTGGGTAGTGGTGCCTACAGCAGTTCCCATGCTCTGTGTGAAGCACAACAGACAGTGGTTGTCTGATCCAGCCTCTCTGACCTTGCAACCATGAGAACATGGAGCAGTCACATGGCCAGGGCATTGGCAAAGAGGCTTAAAATCTGCTTCCAACTGTTTCCCAGAGGGTGTTTACTTCCTCCCAGCTGACAGGCACGGCTGACTGTACAAATACTCCTTGTCCCTGTGAGGACAAAATAAAAAAAGCAAACCTTGAGCAGCAATTTAAGTTTCTGTGACTTTACTCTCAGACGCACTAAGAGGGATTATACGGCAGGCAGCTGTCTCGTAGCTGGGAGATGGTAACACAGAGCTGAGAGTTCGAAGATCAGGCAGAGTCACCTCTTCAGTTACGATAATAACTAGGGTACAAACAGACTGTAAAACAGAATTGCCATTAGACTTAACAACAGATGGGCAATTGCTCCCAAATCCTTTCAATATTGAAAAGCTAAAATCAATTATTTTAGCCCCATGTTAAGTAAACAGACTTGGGCTCTTCCAGGCAAGGAGCCTCAGGTATGAATTCAGACAGAAGAGCGGCAAAATAGGGACCAACCCTGAGGAAAGGTCCTACAGGGTAGTAGCAGCATCTGTCCGATGCTCCTTCTGCTCAGTAGGTCCTTTGCCTATATGAATGATGAACCCTGCCTGGAGAATCACAGGGAAAAGAAGGAGACAGTAGACTAGCCATGAAAAAGAGATCACAAAACCTGAAAATGGGAAAAAAACAAAAGAACAGAAAAGGGCAGACAAGTGAGATGTGGAAAAGAAAATTGTCCAGAAGGAGAAAAACTGGTGCTTGCCAGAGGATGGACATGTCACTCCTGCCAACCCATTCCCCACAGGAGGCAGGAGTGCTGCAAGGAGGAGCAGGGCAGCTCCGAGCACCATCCTGCCCCTGAGCCAGGACTGAGGAAAGGGCTCTGCTGGGCCATGAAGGATCACTGACTGTGTGGCATGAGGTGTTGGTGCCTGGGTGAGACACAAAGCCAAGGCCCTCTTTACTGTCTGTGCATCAAAGCTCTTCTCATTTTTACTTCAGCAGAGCAGGATGTGACACCTGTTTTTCTGCCCAATTTTCTGCCCAGGTCATTTATTTATTTTTCCCCCCCTATGGTCTACACAGTGTTTTGCCTTGTGGTGGCATTTAGTGCTGCTGAGTCCCCTTAAATGCTACACCATTTTTCTCCCTGTCAGAAGTCATGGTTGAGGAAAATAATTTTAGTAAAAACTTTTTTCAATAATATTTTGGTTAAAAATGCTTATCCACCCTTGCAGATCTACTACCTATGTCTCAGCTTCAATTCTACAGCAAGACATCCTGTAATCTCTCCAGTGAAGTTTTGCTACATACAAATCAAATCAAGAGAAGCTTTTATTGATGTGAAATACAACAGAGAGAGCATTTCCCAGGCCATATATCCTAATCAAATGGATTTTCCTTTCAAATTTCAGCATGATTTAGATTTTTCACGTTACTGTGCTGCAAAAATTGTTGCCATGCATGACCAAACTGCATTATGCTTTCAAAATGGTCACCATGTTAAAAGGAATATGAAATACCAACATCAGAGTTAATTCAGCTGCAGATCATTCTCCCTTGTGGGAAGAACTGGGTTTTCGCCAGCAGGACCAATCATCCGTCTCTGCAATAAAATGCAAAGCAGCACATTAATATATTTGGAAGGTTTTGAACAACCAATTCCACTTTATAGCAGCTGTTGGTAGTCTAGTGTTCTCAGGCCTGTTATTCCATATTTATTAACCATCAATTTATAGGCCAGATCTTTAGCTGGCTTACATGTGGACTGCTCTGTTGAGGTTGCTCTTCTGTATTCCCGAAGTTGCAATCCGACTTTAATATACTGCTCACTTCCATATTTATAAGTAATATATTTCAAACAGAGAAGAGCACTCTTTAGCACTTTGCTTAGAAAGCATGACACTGTCTGGTTTTGACATGAGTGCATGAGAGAGGCAGGGATTGAAGACAGATAGTCACCAGTGAGAAATACAGCATTTGATTGTCTTGCATCCATGCATAACTGATGCAAGGATTTTAGATCTTTAAACTTAAAGTACTACTTAGTACTGACAAAAGCTCCCTGACAAAAAGGGATTGATTCAGATCTGCAGAAACAAGACACATCAAATTCCTTTAGGTGTCCTCCCCTGAAAGTAAACATCTATTATAGGATACCAAGATTGACAAAATAACAAAATATCTATTTGAAGAAGATGCTTTTGAACCAGAAGGCCTCAGTCCTCTGTCTGAAGTCAGGGGCAGCCGTATCACCCAGCACTCCCAGTGCAGGAATGAGCCACACAGTCACTGCACATGAGTCAGTCATGGATGACTTTGCCAGTGACTTTAGATCTAATTTTCGCAAACACCCCAGTTAGGACCTGTGGGGCCAATCACTGGTACCCCTTAGCTGAACACAGATTACAGAGCAGGACTTGATGGGCCTGATTGACCAGTCCCTGTGCTGATGAAACACCACTAATGATGCTGGTTGTGCACAGAGGCAAACAGAGGAGCTACCTGCCAGAGAGTTTTGATTTGAGTCAGAAAGGCATTCAGCAGGAATCCTGAGCAACCAGCAAGGGCTGACCATGCTTCAAGCCAAAGAAAAGGAAGAAAAATTAACACAGCTGTAATTGTTTTGGTTTTAAAATACATGTCATTAAATGCAAATTTAGTGATGCTTTTTTTTCCCCCAGAGAAATCAGTTTTTAAATAAACTACAGTCCTCCCCCCATCACAGTGCTGTCAGATCATTTGTCACAGACTGTGCTGGTCATCTGCATCCACTTCCAGCCCCTATGCATACTACTTTACCTTACCTTTTTTGATGCCCTATTAGCTCAGGCATCAGGAAAAGCGCATAACAGTATTTCTGGGCTTTGCACCAGGTCAGTGGTTTCACCCATGCCAGTGTGTGCTGAAATGTTTTGTGCCTTCTTTGAAAGAAACCTCATCATAAATTCAATTACCATGAAAAATGAGCCATGGCATAGTATTTTATAACCATCTACAAAGACCCTTTGGTTACAAACCAAACACTGAGCTTCTTTGCAGGAGAATGTAAGTGGTATGAGCAAACACAGTCACCCCCATGGCTCCTGTTCCCACCTGCTCTCCAGCTTTGGAGAGGGCAGGAATACCAATTCCTGCACGCTCCCATTTGCTGGGTGATAACAGCACCAATGACAGCAGTGTTGACAAGGCAGGGCCATTTATCAGTCTCTGGTCTGACCTCATTCAAAGCTGAGGATGAGCAGAGAGGAACCGGATGTCACTAGGCACTGTCACCTGCCCAGAGGGGCTGCCAGCTCACACCCTCCAATGCTCTCCAGAGGGACAGAGTTCTTTCCATTTCCCAGGCACATCAGTTTGGGTTGGATTTGTGTCACCCAAGCATGGGTTGCCTCAACCATCATTTCATCCTGCTTCAATCCCACCTATTCTTCACTTTACCAGGGTGGGAAGCCCACCCCCCTTGGTTAGCTGAAAGAAACTGAGGTCCCTGTGCTGCTGCTTACATGATCTGACCTCTTGCAGCCCAAAGAGGTGCAAGTCAAATGTGGTCTTCAGGGATGTGTGTAAATTAAATTAAATTAAATTAAAGGAGAAAATGCAGGTGGACCTACAAATGCCATTAAGCTATGTGGCAATACCTGATCCTTCCCTTCATAAAATGCTATTTTTCAGCTGGCTAGGATTTTGTCAGGCTCTAGGAAAGGCAAGAGGAAGGTTTTGATGCTATTTGTCTCCCCACAACTGAATCTTTTATTTCATTATTTGATAGAGTTTCAGCAAAGTGGTTTAGCCATTTCTAAGAATGAAACTGGGGGCAGGGGAAAGAGAGAGAAATGTTGTCAAGGCAACAGTAATCCCATTATTTTTTAACTTCTGAGTGCCTGAGTAGGCAACCTTTATGTCTTTTTATGCCATTTTTATACATAATAGTAATAATGGCAGAGACAATTATTCTCATCTCTTTTAAGAAAAGAGCATGCCAGGGTAGTAAGGGGACAATAAGACATGCATTTACAAACAAAACAAGCTGGCACCTTTGCATTGTTGGTTGCTGCAGCTGCTGCTGCTGTTTTGAAAACAGGCTTGCAGGGCCTGAGTACTCTGTTAGCAGCATCTCTTTAAGCTGCCCTCCCCGAACAAGAGCAAGACACTCCTTTCCCTGGCCCGAAGAGCAGCTGACAGCCTCCACACATTTGGGGCATATGCTAGTGTTCAGTGGTCATTCCCCTCCAGATTTTATGGCTCACTGTCATTTCTCACACAACAAAATGCTTTAAATGTGGAGAAAGGCTCTGCTTTATGCTTTGAGGAATGTCCCTGGAGACAGGATTTTAATTTCTGCATAGTGGGGGAGACTTTTCAATCATATTGCATCAGTTACTATTTGTCAGATAAGATGTGTTCTTACTATGAACTGAGCCTACAGCACATTTGTAAAGTGCACTAAGTGAAAGGAAAACAACAACAAAAAAAGATAATAAAACCCCCTAAACAATTGGCCTTTCAAGAGTCCTGCTGTATTTGTATACTTTCCTTTCACTCTCCTAGAGCAAATGAAGTTAGTAAAAAATTTCCAGGGTTTGTGTTTTGGGTTTGGTTCTTTTTTAATTGGAAAAACACGAGCCTGTCAGTGCTGGAAGTACACACAGGAATGTAGATCAGTTATTGTTTTAGAGAAAACAAGTGGAATGGAAAGTGACAATAACAATTGAATAGATCACTTTGTGTGTCTACTTAGAAAATATTTTACTTCCTTTTTTTTTTTACGTTTGCCTATGATTTTTCTTTGAATTATTTCTGGTATTTTAAGACCATTGCTCCATAATTTTACATTTTCATACTGCAAAATATGGAGGCAACAAATCCTAGCAAACAGACTGCTGGGCTACAGCAAATGAAACTTAAATTCTATGCAGGGTTTTGCCACTGAACCTCTGGCCTCTATGTCAAACCATTTCATTTCTGTTTCTCCATTCCCCAGGCCATGAAATGGGAATTATGTATAATCTCACTGATTAAGTAAATTGCTATCTATTACAAAGACACTGTGGGAAAACTGAGGTATATTATTTGTATGTTATATATAAAATATATAGTATTTTATATATAACTTATATATGTTTATATAATAAGCGTTTACCCATGCATAAGAAATCGTATGGGCATGAGAAGATACCAGACAAGCTATAGGAGATGTCAATATTACTGATTTTGTTCTTCTTCAGATTGAATGGTCTCCAAAAGTAGAACTTTGTCCACTGCAAAGAAGTCTTCCTTGGCTTCTGCTCATGTTTTGCAGCACCCAGCAGGGCCTGTGTGTTTGACTTGCACTGGATGTTACCTTGCTGCGCTACCTCCCACATCAGCAGAGCTTGTCACCTCTCTGCCATAGGAATCTGAGCTCCCGTTTCTTTTCCAAGTATGTTCTGACAACCCATGCAGCTTTGTACCTTGCTAATACGTGCGTAGGTACTGAATCCAATCCAGCCCTGTACACCAATCAAGTAACTGCTCTTTGAGAACAGATGTGACATTTTAAAAAATCGCACTAAAACCAATTTCAGCAAAACATGAATCAAAACATTAGCAGCGCTATGAAGAATTTCTGAGAATATCAGGAACTGTTTTACTATTGCAACAGCAATAAAAACAAAGCCATGACAGGAAGAGGAAAATAAACTTGTTAAATAACAGCCAGACCAGCCAGTGTGAAAATCTGTCGAGAAGTTACTGGCTGCAAAGGAGTACGTGTGCGTACACTACACCACCAACACAGAGACACAGGATGTTATCAGTACAATGCAAACCTTCACTCAGCTGTCATTAAACCACAGGCTGTGGTTGCCTTGGGTTGTTAAACTAATTTTGAGATGCAGTTCATGGAATCAGCTGTTCTGCTGTACAGCTTACACCACCTGCTCTCCACCTGACAGGGTAAAGCAAACCACTTCTTGTAATGTGGCAGGTCTGAAGAAACAAAGCCACACGTGCTTTCTCCTCCTCCCCAGCCCTCTCAAAAACAGAATGTTTCACTAGTGCACAGAGAACTTAGACCCCACACCTGAAAATTCTTAGATATGTTTTCAGTTTTACTCTTGAATTTCATAGTTTGACCTAATGCAGAGTTTAACCCTGCCTGCAATTCTAAAAATGTCAGGACTCCCACCATGAGGAAACCATGTTCTTGTGATTTTGAAGGAATAGGAATGGGAATAGGGGTTTATGCTCCTGGATGTACATGTGACTTTTCCCACTAATTGTGCACTGATCAAACCCTCTGTTCCAAACAATAATAATAATTAAGTGCACTGCCTTCTCAAGTGGTGCAGGCAAGGGTCAACAGAATCCATGCACTTATGGTCAGACCGAGTCTACTCAATGCTAGACTTGAAAAGCAAACATGGATGCTGTATATCTGTCATTTTAATTATTACTATAGCACTGAAATGGTGGAGAAATCCACAGCTGTGAAACAGCAGCTGGCAGCTGCACTATTCCTACTGCCAAAGAGGTGTACCACCCACTAGTTTTTTAGCTCTTCCAGAGAAAGGAAGAAATATAAAGGTGTTTTGCAAAGAGTGATTTGAATCTTGTGACAGACACACACATATATACAGTGACATCTCTTTAATTAAGGAGAAACTGAGGGTCAGACACAAGAAAATCAGAGGTCTTTCAAAATGAGACAGAAACCAAAAATGGGCTGTAGATGTCCTCTCTCACAGCCTTCCTTAGGACATTAGGGGACGATTCAAACAAGAAACTGCAAGTGTGGCAGCATCAAGTAAGAATTAAATGGGTTTGATGAGATGGACTCCGCAGGAATCCTGTGCAGTTTTTGGTCTGGTAAGCATTTGCAACATGCTGAAATGCCCCAGAATTGCTCTCTTCTCAGCCCTGCAATGTATCTGACCTTTCCATATCAATTCTTGCTCAATGTGGCTAGCATGAGAGCTTTAACCAGGCAAGACAAATGCCAACATACATGTTTGCAGTCATGTCATCTGTCTTGGATGGTTTTGCTCAGGGATTGCCCCAGCCTCATTTGCTGTATAGTAAATGAATGACACTTTTGCAGATTTAACCTTTACTTTATGTTACTTCTCATTTCTCTGAGTCACAAAGAGTTTATTCTCTGTTCTTGGGCTCACTTGCAAACAGCACAATTCCCTTTTATTGCCACAAAACATGTACACACAGCATACAGACACAAGAAACACTCTTATGCTTTCTCCTTGGATGATTTCAAGAGATCAAGCAGCTAAAAGGAGCAGCATCTCTGTCTTGTTTACATTCCTGCTGAGCAGGTACAGGCAGGGCACAGATCCGTGTGTGCCTACCAGGGCACCACTGTGCACACACAAAAACTCCTCTGGAAACAGAAGCTCTGCCAAAGGGAGACTCAAGGGTCTTTTCAGTGTCTACAGTGAGGATTAACACTTGCAATTGTGTGCAGCTTTTCATTTTCTTGGGGCAACATTTCTCATGCCATAGAGACATAATTCTATGGTGTATTTTGCTTCTAGCTACTCATCATACCTCTCGTAAAAAGCGAAATAGAATATTATCTTGATTTGCTCTTGTTGCTTTACAGATCACACTTTATCAGCAATGCCTTGTCCAGTCTGAGGACACTTTCAAAGCATTAGTCAAAAAGGACAGTTTTTCACACTTTTGTACATCTGACAACAAAATAGATTTTTTCAGAGAATGAATATTAGGACTTTTGGAAAGTCATGACTCTTACAGCATTGCTCATGCTAGACATTAAATTTAGACGGAACTGAGAAACCCTAAATAAGTAAGCATTTTTTGAAAATATTAACAAAATATTAACAAAATATTAATAAAATATTAACAAAATCTGTAATCTTTTTAGGGAGGCTTTTCAATGCTTAAATAGTGACTTTTTTCCCACCAATGGATCAGTGGTGGCACATGCAGTAAGTTTCAAAAGAGCTCTGATCTTGTCTCTTCTTGTTCATAGAGATCTCCCTACATATAAATTTTCACAAACTCATTTATGGCGTGATTAGGAATCCATTAAAGGAAAGTTTTCCTCTAAATTGAGATATTAGAAATATTTTGTTAGCTATGAATCCTCAGTCCTTCCCTCCACCAAAAGTATTCAAAACAAGATGTTGTTTTATATCTTGAAGGCTGTGAATTTTCCCCTAGATCAGCCTCCTGTAGGTCAGAAAAAAACACCATGGTCCAAACCCTCTAAGTTCCATATGTAGAGACTTGAGGGAGATGGGTCCCATCTTCTTTTCAGAAAGGCTCTGGCCTGCCACTGGTGTTCATGAGCAGGATTTTGCACTGCACCCACACAAACAGCACCAGGGTTCCAAGGTGTAGTTAATACGCAGGGATTTTTGAGCCAGGACAATGGCTTCCACTTGAAGCCCATGCCTTTATGGCTCATCTCTTCCCTGGCAATGCATTCTTGATTGCTACACACATGCAACGTGCACTTTGCTGCAGATGCTGAAAGGAGGATGCACTTGGGATGGCATTGCTGAGGGCCAACAATTTCCCTGTCACCAGATGCAGAGGGACAAACCCTCTCTGACTTGTGGGCAGCATGTGCCAAGAGTATGGACTTCACTGCTGGAAAAGGAAGGAGGCAGGGAGAGCCAGATCCATCCAGAGCATAGGAAAAGTAAACAAAGTGAGAAGGAAACAAGTCATTTTGGCAAACATCTTATTTAACATGTTCAACTCCACCAGTTTGGCACATTGCCACAGACATTTCTTCCAGTGGCTCCCGGTGTCATATGGCCCAGAATGCCTGCCTTCTCCTACTGCATTGCCACATACCTACTTTTCCATGGCACTTAAATGGCCCCAGCTGCATCTGTGCAATCCTTTTGAACCCCTGCTTAGTGCCAACATGTTAATTCTCTTGGAAATGTTTGCGACATTTGAATCTAATTGGTCTTGGCAAGGAGGGACAGACACACTATTCTGTCAGCAGCTTGCATTGCAGTGACTGGTTCAAACTTCCAGGGTTTATCTGGGAAAGAAGCTGAGGGACAAACCTACTGGAGCTGTAACAGTTTCCAGTGAAGCAATGAGTGTTTGCACAAAGCCAGCACCTAGAGCTGCACTCTGACCTTTCCTGTTCAACTGCTTGAAATTTTACACTGCCGTTACTGAGAACATTTTTTTCAAATAATAATTTGAGTAACAAAGGGTCTTCATCATGATTTCTGCTTAGATGTTCACATCTAAGTTGAGCAGGAATCTCCACTGGATTGGAAAGTTACATGCAAGTGGGGAAGTGATGCCTTGATGAGCTCAAGTAACTTCCTAAAGTTATGCACAAAATCTGTGGCTTCATCTAGGAAGTGAGCTCAGAAATTGCAAGTTGTGGCCCAGTCCTTGTACCAACACAGACAATGATCATGAATCATTTTAGCAAATTACAAACCTAAAGAGAAAAGGACACTTCTGAGAAACTATGAAAGCCAAGTTCAAAAAGGCAAACAAACCTCAGTGCTGTACAAACTTTCCATGGATGATGCGGAATGGGCACCTGTACGTAGTCAGGATTAAACAGATGCTGGAAAGAATTTCTATCTCTAAGCCAGAGCATCCAGTGAACTCTGACTATGAATAAAGCCTCACAATACTGTGTGCAGCAACAAAACGTCCTCGGCAGCTTCAGCTGTGCCACAGACAGCTGTATCTGCTCCCTTTGCAAAGCAAGGAAGGAAAACTGGGAGGATGTCTATCAGAAGCAGGTACTACCATCCCCTGTCCTCCTGACAGCAGTAAGAGCAGCAGGTGACTCTCCACAGCACTCTCCACCTGTCTCCATTCCATGTTCATTCTGCCTCTAGTTTAACTTTCTGTCAGGAAGAAAATTTTTTGCATTATTATTAATATATTTTGGGCATCATTACCAAGAAGCCTTGAGCTGGCTTTGCAAAGCCCCAGTGAAATTCCAAAGGCATACGTCTGAGATTTCTGTTAGCTTTGGCTCAGGGAGAAATCTCAAATGAAGCATCCAGATAGCCAGTTTCTGCATTGATTGATCTACTGCAGTTTAAGATAGCATGTGCAAAAATATGTCCCAAGGTAGGAGTTGGCCAAACAGAAAACAGGTTAAGTTCATCCACCAGCAGAGACTGTATCCCATTCTCAGCTTCCTCCATGCGACATGAGCATTCCTGTGAAAAGCATTCTGTGCCTGGAAAGCAAAGGGCTGTGGATGATGCCCCACTTCAACCCAAAGATATTTTCTCCTGGGCCACTGTCTTGCATTGCTCCAAGAATTGCAGATTTATCTCCTCAGGGTGCCAGCTCTTGGCAGACCTACCTAGTAAATATGCAAAACAGAGTGTGACACTTTGACAGCTGCTCTGCATGGACATACCTTAGAGTCCTGTTACTATTCTCCTTCTCAGCTGTAGCAGGTAAGAACACTCTCTGTAATATTGGTGGGCACGAGATCAGCTGAGGGCCTCCAGAAGGGCTCTACTTCCCCACACCACCAACAAAGTAACAATGTCTATAAATCGGTCAACATTTAATATATTACAAAAAACCCAAATTATTTAATAGTTTGTTTAGCACCAACTAAAACAATGAAAAAAAACCCAAAGCAAACAAAAAAACCCAACCAAACAGGAAGAACACTGGGTTTGTAACATAATTTTAATTTGTAGGTCACCTGCAATCTTCCACTAGAGGAGTGAATACTTTGAGAAATTTCATATATGAATGTTCAGCCTTTATGAATATGACTTTTATTTTTGGGACACCTTTGGCTCAAAAAGCGTGAAATATTTTCTTTTGAACCTAATTTCTCAAACATTTCTTTATCACATAGACATAGACCATAGACTACAACTTCTACATCAATGAACCACAGACTATGTAAGGATATTTGCAACTGGGAGTAAGACCATGCAGACTCATAGCTCTGGGTTTCTGCTGCAAGAGAAGGAGTTGAATAGTACTTGTCACCAGGCTGGAAATAGAAAGTTGCAAGATCAAGAGTCTTTGGCAAAAGTCTGAAAAAACATAGCAAATGCTAAGAATCTGGGTCATCTACACTAGTAGCTCACTGTCTTGCCTTCAGCTGATCTCTATCTGCAAACCTACTTGTACCCCATCTGAAATGAGCTTAGTGGTCCCCACACATTTGTGAACAAACACACAGAGTATCCAATAAGACAACCATAAAACTTACCTGGCAAAATGCACAACAGCTGGCAGGAGATACCTGGATACTGCTTAAAAGATAAATGGTAAACCACCAATATCCTTCATGCCTAGCTTCACACAGCTTTGTTTATTATTTATTATTTATGAGGCAGCAGAGAGAAAATTCTACAATGATCATCCTCCATTTAATATGTGGTACAGAGTGCATGAGAGGAAAGAATGGAAACAATCCTGTGCACCTCCTGCATGAAAAAAGCCTGTAAGCAAACGATTCACACTCCAGAAGTTCCCATGCTTCCTACAGGACTCACACAGCAGGATAGTGTGAATTTCTTTGTCCAGAGACCAAGAGCTGTTGTCTCTTCAATTTTGACAATGTGAAGTTCAAGGATAAGGGTCTGGAAATGCTATCAGGAGACATATTTGAGCAATGAAGGTTTTAACAGGTACTTGTGTGCTGGGCTTCTTCACTCTTCAAGCTCCACTCTTCATGTCATATCAATGACAGGCAATAACCTTCCAGCAAGCTTCTTTGAGACTCAGGGAGAGGAAACTGGATGGCTTTTACAAATGATGGCAAATGGAAACTAGGGACTTACAGACAGAGTACTGTTAACCTACTAAAATTGGGACAGATACATGAAATGTGAAAAGAGAACAGGAAGGAAAATACTCTACAAGGACTTGTCTGCTCATACAGGTTACACTTTTAGCTGTACTGTATGGACACATACGGTATTGTGACACCTCTTTCCTTACATTTGGATGGCTTGTGTATCACTCCTTATTGTTTCAAAACAATGGTGAGAAAATGGGGGAAAATACATTGTTAGTAAGAATTCCTAAGCGTTTCCAGGAATGTTTGCCTTTCCTGGAGGGAAAAGTTCCAGGTACTATTTCAGTAACCCATCCTGTCACACTGTCAGCTTCTTTGCTCTCTTTTTTTGGAAAAGCATTGTACAATCAGCACTAAAATCCTCTTCAGCACAGGGAGCAGCTGTACAGCATGAAACTGTGACTAGTACCTACTGACTCAGACCATTGGTCCATGCTGCGTGGTATTCTTTTTCAACAATGAGAAAACAGATGCAGTTTGGGAAGTGCATGTGAGGACACATTCTTCACTCCTTTACCCTTGTTGGGGTGCCAGAGGGCACCTCCTTGCCTGTTACCTCTAGTATTCACAGATGTGTCTTATCATTTTCTGATCTGCTGGTAAAATCTGCAGCAAGTTCCACAAGTTTGATGCCAATGACAGAAGGAATCTTTCTTTTTGCTAACTTTAAGCTGATGTCTACTAATTTGATCAAATAGCACAGGCCCACAGTTCCTCACTCAATATATCCACCATCTTCATTTTATCACAAAACTTTCTGTTTTCAAACTAAACAGTCTGAGATATTTAATCTCTTCTCTTGAGGCAGCTGCTCTACCCTCTTGAACATTGTAGCTGCCCTTTCACCTTCACTAAATCCTTGAGATGAGAGACCAGGACTTCACATGATACTCAAGATGAAGACACATGAGATTTCAGATAGCAGAAAATAAAGCATCTCCTGTTCTCAATGTCCTTCCTGATGATGCCCAAGATTTTTTGGGCTTATTTGTCCATGCTGCACACTGAGTTGATTTTGGCAACAGCAACTCCAAGATCCTTTTCCCGAGTTGTAATAACCATTTTCTATTTCAGCATCAAGTAAGCATGATTTGGATTATTAAATTACTAGTGCAAATACAGAAGTCAAGCATATTTTGATATCATGCCTAAAATTAAAATGCAAACCAGCTCTTTTTCCAGTCATTGAAATAGGGATTTATTTCTTACTTTGACAACTTTTACAGCCCAAAATCTGGTAAAAGGGGAAAAAGTTTACAAAGTATCTTAGAAAACTTAATTTTGTAGCATTTTCTTAGTTGTCTGAAGCACAGATCCTTACTATTAAAAAAAGTCTGCTCACTTTTCAAGAATAAAATTTAAAGCAAACATCCTTCTAAGCTTGGGGGGTTTTTTAATTTTTTTTATTGCTATCTGTATAAAGATTATAAATTGATTATAAAATTAAACATTAATTTGTTAAGAATTGATTGCATTAGGCATTGCACTTCTTGTAAGTCATGAGCTGTCACCCCACACAATATAGAAATAAGTTATATTCTATATAACTGTTTCCAAAGGTATTCCAACCAAATAGTGGATGTTATAGCTAAGTTTGGCAGATAATTTTAAAGGATAAGGGCAAAACCAAAGCCGGTCATAGGATGAAGTTTCCTTATGTGCTGAATATTGCTGTCAATGTACAATAGGTCCCACTTTTAAACTCTAGCATTGGAGAAAATTCCACCTATTGTAAACTGGAGTTATATATTTGGGTTACAGATATTTTTAGCTGTTCACTGGACTGCTTCATATGTGTGTAGAAATCACCTGCCTCAGATGACTGCCTTTGCTCTATGGGGATTGACTGTTTTGCTAAATCTGCTCCTTGTTTTCTATCAGGATGTTTTGGAAGTGAACTAGACAACAGTCCCGACGATTGCTACAAAAACAGCATTTGCCAGACAGAGGAACTGATGCTTTTGGATTTGTGCCAAAAACAATTGACCTGGTTATCCTGACTGGGTAAATACCAGTATATCATTTGTAAGGGTCTGAGAGAAGTGTACTCATGCCCAGTTCTAAAATTCTGTTCATTGATACTTTTGCTAAAGGGAATGAAAAATAAACATACAGAATACTCACTGAAAAAGAAAAAAAACAAAAACAAAACCAAAAACAAAACAAAACAAAACAAAAACAAAAACAAAACCAAAACAAAACAAAACAAACAAACAAAAAAAAAAACAAAACAAAAACCAAAAAAACCCAAAAACACTGGAGGCTTGTTCCAGCAGTGAAAACTGCTGGAATACTCTTGGTCCTTGCCTCTTTATATGACTTTGGCCTACTAAAATCTGTATGAGCTAAAGTCACCTGTTTGAAAGTGCTATACAGGCTGGAGGGAAGATTATGCACTTTAAATCAGCACAGTTCTGCTTCATAGCCCCCAAAAGAACCCCCTAATCATTTTAGGTTTGTTATTTCCTTTCCTACCTCCTTCTCACATAACAGCTTGCCTCCTACCTTCCCTACTGAGACCCTGAGCAAATGCAAGATGCCTAAATGAAATCTTGCAGGGAAATTTTCTTCCCTCTTCTGTGCTGGGATCTTGGAACTTTGCTGGTTCAATACTCAATGCTCTACGTCTGGCAGAGATGTCCTGCGAGCTCTTATGCTATAGGACTGTGTCTTCTCACATGGAGACAGCAGTGAGAAAAAAACCCATGGGGTGATGGGGTCTCCCAGTTTGGTTTATAAGTCTGCCTGGGCCAGCAGGTCTGTGCTTTGCCCCTTCTTGTGGCTCAGACAAGGCCACTCATTACCTGTCTACTGTGTTAACAGTACAAATTTTGGCTTGTGTTGTGTAAAGATAAAGAGAAACTCTGCCAGAATATCCTGAAAATCCTTTTGAAAAATCCCACATTTGGGGACAATGCAGACAATTTCATTGTCAAGATAATGCCTGCTAAAGAATTATCCTTTTCCTCAAGTACAACTTCTCTCTGTTGGGTGAGTCTGCTACTGAAAGGGTTGGATGTGAGGGTGACAAGGAGAAAGAATTATGAAAACACAAAATCATGGAATTGTTCATGTTGGAAAATACCATTGAGACCATTAAGAGTAACAATTAAACTCACACAGCTGAGAGCACCAATAAACCATGTCCCTAAGCACTACATCTACCACACCTTCTAAGTACCTCCAGAGAGGGTAACTCAACCACTTCCCTGGGCAGACTGTTCCAGTGCTTGACAACCCTTTTGGTGAAGAGACTTTTCCTAATCTCCAATCCAAACCTTCTCTGGTGCAACTTGAGGCCATTTCCTCTTGTCCTATTGCTTGTCCCTTGCAAGAAGAGACTGACCCCCACCTGGCTACGACCTCCTTTCAGGTAATTGTAGAGAGTGATGATTGTCCCCTTCTCCAGCCTAAATACCCCCAGCTCCCTCACCTATTCCTCACAGGACTTGTACTCTACACCTTCACTAGATCATTCTGATTACCCATACACCTTGACACACATGGGGGATTTCAGCAGGGGTCTCCAGTGGTTTTATCCAACACAGCAGAGTCTCTAGGGGCACCTTTGTGGCAAGAGGAAAGCGCAGCTCTTTTAAGTTAGGATGTGATGCTACTGGGAATCCAGAAGGTCAGGTTCTATAACTGGAAACAAATTTCAAAAGCAGACTGATTCTTGTTTGATGTTTTCAGACATGTCAGCTTAAAGCTAATCAAGCAAAGTAATTTTTTCTAGTCCTCTGAGTTTTGAGCTAATGTGTTTTGCTGGCTAAAGGATTTGATATTAGCCCTACTGTAAACAGCCATGAAATCTGAGATGTCTTTTGTCTCCTTGTGATTCATGCCGAGATCTGTAGCATTTTAAGCCCAGCAACCAGTATAGAAAATTGACTTGATCAAGACAAAAATCATGTTTTATTTATCAAAAATGAACTAGCTGTCAAAGAGCTGAGTAAACTTAGAGTTAAAGAAAAGCTGTGCTAAGACAAAGGCAAAAAACAAAATGTCATTGCCAGTCTCTTGTGCAAGAAGAGAAAATGTGACTTCTTCTTGATTTCTGTATCATCACCTGATGAGAAGCAGCCACTCTCACTGCTGCTTTCATAACAACATCAACCCCATTGATTCTGCTGGGAACAAATCTGGTACGAATGCCCTGAAACAACACTGTGTACAATTTCTTTCCACTCAGAACCTGCCTGGGACAAAGAGCTCCTCCTGTGCTAGCAAGAGAACTTGCATGAGTGAAGGGAAAAATATTTTGCTGGATATTCACATACTTCAAATGAACTTTTTCCCCCATATCTATAAGTACAGAAACGTAAACCTCCTCCCTCTTCCCCAGGAAATTAACATCTGTGTTCATCGCTTTCCACTTTCTTGGTTTTCAGGAAGAACCATAATCCAGCTAGAGTCATGGCCCATCAACTTTTAATTTCCAGAGCAGAGCAGACTTTCAGACCCTCACAGCATTCCTCCTAACACATCATCACTGCCCATGAGCACAGAGCTCCCATATCAGCCTTGTTGCACTGTATGGACACAAAGAAAACACACGTAGCCGAACCAGGCCGAGGAGCCAAAAAGGAGAGAGAGCTAAAAGAGAGAGTCAAAAGAGAGAGGGCAGAACCTTCTGACCTTTATTTATATGTTCTTAGAAATCACCATGGATTTGAGGTAGAAATTACCACCTCTCAATCACACTGGTCAAAGGAAAAATCCATCACATGTCTCCACCTAGGAGAATGGAATGAAAACAACAAGGACAGTTAGCAAAAGCATGGCCATGTTTACAACAGCATGCGTGACAAAGTACTACAGCAAAGAGAAACATTGAAGAACTGCAAAACTCAGGACAACATCGCCTGGCATCGCTCTCTGTCAGTGAACTCTTGGCAGGAGGGGAGCAAGAAGGAGGTGTGAGCAGATGCTAGCTGTACCAATAAAAAAACCCTGAAATACCCATCTCTTCTAGACTTTGATGGGAAAATTAGTTGTTTCTTCTGAGCCCAGGGATGTGTTTGTTCTGAATTTAAAATCTAGAAAACATAATATAAGATCAGTTTAAGAAAACAGTCAAAATCTTAAATGCCATCTGTATTTTAAATATCATGAAGGTACATCTGCTATTCCCCTCTCTGCCCAGCCCCAAGCTAAGACCTCAGAGTGATTTCTATGGATTGCATCATGCCAGGTTACCTGGTTGTTACTGCTCCAGCTGATGTTTCACTGTCAGACTGCTTACTGTCAGCTTGTGGTTCTACCCTGCACAATAATAAAAGCAGACTGTTTGTGGGAATAAACCACTGGGAAGGACACTGATAGGAAAAGAGCTGTCTAAACATTAGGTATTTCAATATTTCCTGACTGGGAGTTCACTTTTAAATATCTTATGGATGTGGGGAGCCACAAGCAAAATGTTGGAGCTGTCCATGTATTATTCCACCCTGCAAGTGGAAATGTTGGCCAGAAAATATATTCTGATAGGAAAAAGCCTTTGAGTTAAAGAACAGGTCTAAAAAGTGTATATCCACTCCTGAATAAGGGTCAAGTCCTGCTTCATCCAAGGAAATTTTGGAAGGGGCTGCAAAAGTAACTGCCACATGTGCTGATCCAGGGCAGAGGGAAATAAATATTTCTCCTCAGGGTTAGGTAAGGAGTACTTGCAAGAGGGAATGGTGAACTTTCATTCTGCAGCCAAAAGAGAAACAGGCTGTAAGCAGCCTCTCCCCTTCCCAGCAACAGCATTTTCAGGAAAATTGTGGACTTCTTACATGAAGGTGTGCAGCAGATGATTTTGTGTAGTTAAACAGTAACTATCTCCTTTTGGGCAAACCATCCCTCTTTTCCCTTCTACCCCCACCAGCTGTCTTGTCAGGATGTGAGAGCAAACAGCAGCCCCTGAGGAATACAGCTGTTGCCAAGGAGAGACGGAGTACTCGTCCCTGCAGAGCACAGCTGGCCCACTCCCTGCGACACTGCACAGCCCCACGGATGGGGAGACACTCAGCACACAGGGCATGCCCCAGGGGTGGCACAGCCAAGTCACACAGAGTAGAGAAACTTCTTTTTGTTTCCTAAGAAATCTGATCACATATATGACCAGTAATCAAGAATATGCGAGATGATCCCACCCCCCAAAAGTAGTCTTCAGATGGATTTGAACTTAGGTGACAAATTCCTGGTAACAGAGCTGTTTTCCGCTGGACTTATAATTTTTTATTATTGTTTGAGGGAGTAAATGAGATACTGTTTGCCTAGGTAATTTTTTTTTACCGAAGAGAAAAGAGCATTTTTGCCCTCTGGTAGTTTCAGGTGTGACAGAAAGCCTCAGTGGGGCCAGTGGGCATATGAGAGCATACAGCAGCCCTCTCACCAGGCTCTGAAATGGGACAGAGACCACTGGTGTGCTATGGTGCCATTTGAAACTGTTTTGGCACCTGACCCAAACTCAGGGACAGCCACTGCTGCCTCCATAAAGGCAAAGAGCAGGAACAACCTGAGATTACCACAGACATCCTGCTGCCTTATTGGTTGAAGAAGCCCCTGATCCTGGGCCTCTCCCAGAGGTGACTCCAGTCCCACACTGCCCTGCTCCCATCCCGGGGCTGATGCCTCCCCAAAAGCAGTAGATCCTGCTAGAGCCAGATCAGCCTTGATCCCTCCCTCCTCATCCTCTGGCTGCTTCTGAGAGTCTGTAGTCCCAGCTCCAGCTTGGATGTTACCCTGCAACCTTCTTTCTGTAGATGGTGGTTTCCTGTTGCAGGAAGTTACAGTTCCCCTTTGTCGTCACCAAAATAAATCACCTCTTGTCCTTCACGCACATTTTCAAGAAACCAGATGAGTTATAATCTTGTGGGTATTTTGCTTAACAAAATGGTAGATAAAAATGCTCTCCTTTTCATCAGGCTGTTTTATCTCCCATACCATGTAAATAGCAGAAAGAAGAAAGCCCAGAAACTCACCAAAAGCAGACCAGAGTTTTCCTGTTCACCATCTGTCATGCTCTGCAGTGAGATGGCAGCTGCTGCCCCACTGCCACAGAGAACAAACCCTCTTGGTATGGGGAATTGCTGCAAGAGACTGAAACAACTTATTCTACCCCAAGTGTGTGATCCCCACTTTTTGTGTGTGTGTTGGTTGGTTTTGTTTTAATTTCATATAGTCTCACAATCCACAAGTTTAAGCTTAAGCTTCTCATTCAGATAATCCCTCAGATCCTTTTTATGAAATTTGCTGCTAGACTAGATGATACAATCATACACTTTCTCCTCATCCAGTTTCATTAGTCACTCCATGCCTCCAGTTTTATCCAAATGTCTTGCAAGCTTTTCGGAAAATCTAGATTTTTTATGTCTAGTGAACTTGCTTGACTTTCAGTTTGATGAGGGGAGATGCACACACTGCAAGCTGAGATTTTGTCACGGCTGTGCCCAGGGCAAATTTGCAGCCCTGAGAATGGCAGCCAGGGGCAGGTCCCAGGATCATGCTGGTTGACAGTGGGAGAAAGCAATTTTTAGATGTTCAATAGAATAGCCCAATCTGAAGCATTAGATTTCCTCTACAAAACTGAAAGCAAGAGCAGTCATAACAACTAGAGAAAGATCCAGTACTATATTTTGTCCACTTTAGCTTTATTATATACAAAAATGACTCTTAGATCAATTAAGTGCCTCAAAAATGACCAAGTCAAATTGTATCAGATAGCAGAGATCTTCTTAGCCTGATGTTGCCTCAAAATCATTCAGAGAATCCAAATGAGGAAATCCCTTTCAAAAGCACTAAAGTTTACTGCTCAGCCATGTCTTCTGCTAGAAACACTCATGAGTCGATAAGTAATGCCCTTGGTGTCCCTTTGGATACAGCAATTTTGTCCTGGTGGAAAGGGGTTCTCAGCTGTTTCCCATCAGCAGACCAACACCAGTCTATGCCAGGAGTCTCCAACCACACTCCAGATGCGTTGGTGTAAGGGAATGTAACATTTGGGGTAGGGAGAGAGAAAAGAGAAATTATTGCACAGCACCACCATATTGTGGCTATTCAGTTGAAATGGGTAACAGCTTTGGCAGTTTCATTGAAGGGAGGGGAAAAAAGGAAGAAAAACAAATAAAAATACAAATGCTATTGATACCTGCAGCATGGACATTGTGTAAGAAAGGGATTTTGATGAAGAGACTGTAAAACACTGTGTTCTGAAGAGTACCAAGCAATGATAATCACACTAGAGTGCTCTAAGGGCAGCAAAGACACCAAGCAGACAAGAACAAGGGGATTCCTCCACAGCCATGCATATAAACAGCTGTTAGCAACAGTGCAGGAATAGTTCCTTGAAAAAAACCAACTACAAATATCACCCAAACGGAAAGCATCACCCCATACCATGACAGTAATTTTCATTCTCACAAGCATGA
The DNA here is from genome assembly GCA_013400735.1 of Pomatostomus ruficeps. NCBI lineage: Eukaryota > Metazoa > Chordata > Aves > Passeriformes > Timaliidae > Pomatostomus > Pomatostomus ruficeps. Next base: position 6,191 of record VYZT01007495.1, on the reverse strand, counting down.
AAACAAAGGGGCTGGGAGTGGGACAGCCAAGGACATTACTGTAAGCAGTCATCAAACCTAGAAAACGTGAAGTAACTGAATTATTTTAAAAAATATTCACTGAATTTTGAATATCAGTATGTACACTTGCCTTGGCAGTGGCTCAGAGCATGCATGTGTACATTTAGTGCAGCAATGATGAACAGCAAAAAAAGATATTGAGGAGAATCATTGGCTTTAGAGAGAAAAGAAATTGGAAAGATTGAAAAGCTCAGCAAAATAAGGCCAATGTGTACAGATGGAGGAAAGAGAGCAGTAGTAGGACTGGGAGGAACCCCCACAAGTGAGCAAACACAGTATGCTCTAGGAAGGAAAAGACCGAAAATATGGATGCTGAAGAAAGCATGGGAAGGAGGTCTTGTCAAATACTGCAGTCCTTGCAGAAGTCATCTACCTGTAACAAGAGCCAGAAAGAAACCTTGAAGAAGATGCTGAGGCAGAGCAACAAAGCATGGAGAACGCAGGAAAAGATATATCAAGAGAAGTGGAAGTGCTAGGAAAAAAAGCACAACACCCTTGGATTTCTGCTCTGCCCCCAGACTGTTTTCAGTGTGTTGTTATGAGGAGCTGATGTCTTTATACTCTATGCATTTGGCAGGATGCAAGCATAAATGCTTGCCTTCCAAAAAGAGATACACACTAATTTTGATATAGACATTTAAGTTAGACAGTGTGAGGTGTGTATTGGTTTTATGGGGACACTAAGGACACTGCTAAAGCCACTGGTCCCATTTTTTAGATTGTTAAATTTTGTTTTGGTGAATCCATCTTTAAGAGATCTTATTAAATTTGTCCTATTATGCCAGCGTATATACCTACAACCTGTTAACACACCCTCGAGGCACCTCACACAAGGTTTTCAGCTCAGATACGGGGCATTTCAGCTCATATACTTCTTTGAAGTGCCCTTCCCCACAGCTGTCCACAGCCTTGAAAAGCTCTAATTAAACATCTTCTTGAGCCTGGCACAAAGCAGGTGATGGTTTCAGCAAGTAAACTTATATGGATTCAAAAGACTAGGAGGAACCTGCAACAAGCTTATCACTCTTTCTGTACACCCTAAATGCTGTGGGCTCCCACGTGCTCTGCTGCCAACCGTCCCCTTGCTGCACCTCACACCAGCTGCGCCTCCTGCAGCAGGAGTCACCAAGCCCTGTGATGGAGCACATGAGGAAGGCGGGCAAGAAGAGTGTCCACTGCACATGGAGCCCTCAGCAAGGACAGTTTGGTGAATGAAATTACATTATTCCCTAAATATGTGACATAATCATATCAGCATGTAACCCATTGCAACAATCTCTCCTAGTTCTTACAGGTCTTAACGTTGCCAGCCCTGTACGACATTTTACGGTTGCTGTGACAAACACCCGAGGAAGGACTTGTGATAGAACAGTGGTATTCTCCCACCAGAAATGGGAAGACTTGCCCCCTTTTAAACTGTAGTTATTGCTTCATCATTGTCTACCCTATTCTTCCCTGTCAGTTGAATAGGAATTTAAAAGCAGAACTGAATTTTTTTTATATGTAAACATTTGTGGTAAGCAATGAGCCACAACAGTGTCGCAACCAAAACACAATTGCTCAACAGCACCTGTTAGTGCAATTACTTTTACACAAAATGCATTCTTAACTGTTGTCTACAGGGAAAACCAGCAGCAGCCTGTTACCCCGCAGCTCCAGCTGGCAAAAAGATTTGCTACCTTGATCTTGAATATTATTGCAGATGAAAATAACAGAATTCCAGTGATTAAACTTGTTTTTCACGTGTTATGAAGTTCACACTATACCCTGCAACCAGACAACCTTGAGAGACAAGACTAAACCACGCTGCTAATTTCCAGATAAATATTTTCATGGGACATGAGTATATGCATAAGGGAACGCATGCCTGAGGGCATATTTTTCCTTTATTTTTCTCCATGGCTGAATTAGTTCTGGAGAGAAGGCAGAGTCTTAACAACAGTCATCTGTCTCTTTGAATGTTCTCACAAACCCTTCCACAATTCTAAGAGGGGAAAGGCTTCAAAGAAGTGTCTAAAAACAAATGGACAACCATAAAATTAGGATCTGATCAGAAGTTCCAACAAGCTTCTCCTAAAGTAACTGTCATTGTAGAATGCACAGTGCAGATGTTACCTATATATTCAAGGTCAAGGGTTATTTTAAAGAGGTTTGTGAAAAATAACTGAAGTAAGAAAGAGCATTCCAGGGAGGTTCTAATTTCACTGCAACAGGGCACGTAGTTCTGGTGGGAAAGTTGCACAGGACCATAAACTTACAAAAAAGACAATTTTACATTAGTCAGTTTGGAAGATCAAAAACACCCATCTTAGCAGGTCTACAGGGAACTTTAACAATAGGTCCCTGAGGGGCCATATGAAACTGGGACATTTCCTCACAGTGAGCTGTTGGAGCAGATTTTTATATATCTATGTACAAGAAGCAACACAAGGAAAGAGTTTAGGAGGCATGGGCTATCCATCTTCTACGCAGAAATGCAGCCCAAGTATGATAATTTACCTCTGAAGGTGTCTCCACAGTTTTGACACCATTACAGCAATGTATAGTGCCTTGCAGTCTATACAGTCATGTTAAAGCCAACTTTGTTGGAATAAAAGCACAGAAAAAAGTTGGGAAGCAAGCAGACGGAAGTATTAAAAAATTCATACATCTGTAAAATAAGAAAGAATGAAAGAGATGCTAAAGTTGTCATGGACAGTTTTCATTGTCAAGTGATGACTTCAGAGTGATGGACCAAATATTGAAAGTCAATATTCAAAATCAGCATGGTTAGATGTTCTTCTCATAGGACATGCTCAGTGGCCCACAAGATAAGGTCTTATTATATGAATTGTGATGGAGTGAGAGAGAGGGTTCATTCTACCATTTAACAGAAATTCTGGGGCTGGTACAACTTAGGTTGCATCCTACAAAACAAGGGAAATATCATGAAAGCAGTGTGCTGATGTAAAGCAGACTCAAAAGAAATGGCATCTGAGAAGCCTGAAAGTGAACACAAAAATCTGTGTTTGACATCTACTCATAGCAGTGAGTAGCAGACTGGGAAAGGCCTCAAAGCTTGTTAATTTTTCTATTTTTGTCTGTTCTTTTTACCTTTAAAATTGGACAAGGATCTCAAAAAAAAAGAGCACAATGCGGAAAAGAGACACCTGAGGGGAAAAGATTGTTCTTTGCAACTTGCAAAGCTAACATTGTCTAACAACAAGGGATAAATGTCAAAATCCCCAAAAACATTGTGTACAGTGCTCGCAAAAGGGCATTACTCACAGCCTGATATAAACAAGTAACAACTCCCATCTGGCAACATAAGTCTCTGCGAAGGGAAATACACTGGAACTCCTGCCGTTGATAACTGAGGCCTGTTATGGGAAGTGCCTGCAGGATCCAATTGTGATTGCAGCAGAAGGAAGGGAAATGACATGCTCACATCCAAAATAGCTTGGAGTCTGACAGTATCTGAGGCACTTCAAAATAGCACACACTCAGAATTGAAAAGTGAGTAAAAGTGGACAGTGGGTACTGAGCAGTTCAGCTAGCTGAGCTCTGAGATTGCTCCTTACCCCTGACTTTTTCATGATGAAGCATCCACGTTACCATCAAACCTAACATCCCTTTCTGAGGAGGGAAGAGCAGAACCAGGCGGCAGTGGTTCAAACTGAAAAAACATAGGTGAAACACTTTGGAAAAAGGAAGTCAGAAACTAAAAATTATGAGTTTTTTGATAATTCCAGAGAAGAAACTGTCATTCATCCAGAGCTTAAGCCCCAGCTTACTGAAGTCAAAAAGAGCCTTGCTGTGAGATTCAGTGGGCTTTGGCTCATGTTCATCCGCTAAACGCTTTCTCTGGCAAGTCTACAGAGTGATTCAGCCCCAAACTGCTCAGCACAGCCAATTTCAAAAGTCCTATTCATATTCTAAAAAAGGCAACTGGATGTCATTCCATGGTCTCTGTTGCACAATTGTATCCAAACAGGTGGCAGAAACAATATCCATCACTGGCTAGAAAAGCAGAGAAAGTCTGGAGTCTGTGCTAGAGCAAGATTTTACTTCTAACACTCATACTATAGAAGCAATTTGATATTTTCCATTGAGATTACTCTCTTTAAAGCAATAGTCAAGCTTTTTTTTACTTTTTTTCCCTCTGATTTCACTGCAGAACGAATATATTCATCTCCTCTTACAGGAAATCACATTAGCATGTGGAACTGATACAGCAAACAGTAGCAGGCATGGTAATGTACTTGAGGGGCTTTCCATTATGGCAGGAAGAAAGATTCACAGAAATTAAATTAGTATTTTTAGATAAAGGTATTAGTAATAGTATTTTGGATAAAGGAGATTGGAGTACATCTCACAGAATAGGAATCTCTGTGGAAAAAAAGCAGATATTTTTACAGCTTACCCAGGAAGGTTACAAATCAATATGCATAAAAATACTTTATTTGGCCCATCTTTTGCAAACAGAGCTTTTTGAATAGATTATGTCAATCTGATGGGGCAAGAGACCAAAAAGTAATAGAAAAACATTTAAATAGTGACTATAGGCATTTCTATTACGATATTTTTAAAATTGAAAGGCTTGTTTGGATTTTTATTTAAATATTTTCCCAAATGAAATTTTTACTTTTCCTTTCAAAATAACATTTTTATGCTTTAAAACAGTCCAGCTGACAAGGAAAAGATGTTTAAGGTCCCACAAACTTAATACAAGGTTTTGAACTTGGCTTAGAATTTGAGTAGTTTCTCTCCTGCTAGCCTCACTTCTTGCCTCCCCTCTAGCTTTTCAGATTTGGGCCAATGAAGAAAATTATCTGTTATATAGACATGCTGTTTGAACAACAACATAAAGTGAGTCTGCAATGTGGTGATACTGCATGAGAACAGGCAATATCTTGGCAGAGGAAAAGCTCTCCTTGTGAGAACCACACTGCTGAATTCCCTGTTGCCCTGTGCTTGTTGTAAACAGTCTATGCAGGGTCACAGCACACCTTCTCTCTCTCAGGGCAATGTTCCATTTGCAACTGCTGAAAACACTGCAGGATAACACAGAATCAGGCCCCCATAGGTCCACATCATAAGAAAATGCTGGAGAGAATTGCAGGAAAAAGTTGTTCTAGAAACCCCTTGATGAGATAAAGCAAAGAATAAAACTGACTTTCCAAAGAAATAGAAGGCCAAGTTTTCATCATCAATGAAGAAAATTTGGCCATGCTTTATATCACCAAAATGTTCAGAGAGACTTCAGTAGGAACAGGATTTTAAGAGAGAATGCACCAGTCTCCCTACAGACAACTTCTTTCCTTTTGTCTTGAACTTAATGTGGGCAGGTTTTGTTTTTTTTTTTTTTTTTGGTCTTTTTTTTAACATTTCGGGCAAAGACATAGGAAGGAAATCTCCGTTCTGTAGTAATAAGTGCATGAGGATTGGCACTCTTTGTCATTTCTTACCAAGAAAGGCATCTTGAAGAACTTGCCTTGTGTTTGATGAAAAAATCCAAAATTCATTGTGCGATAAACATTCATATTTAATAGAGTTTACTACAACCCCTTCCAAAGGGAGAGAGAAAAACAAACCCTAAAAAATCCCCACACTGAACCAAAAAACAAACCAAAACCAAACAAAAAAACCACAAACGCCTCCCCCCCCCAACCACACAAAAAAAAACCCCAAAAAACCCCCAAAAAACCCAAAAGAACTAGGCAGGGAATATGACACTCCTCTATGCTCTAAATACTTTCAACTTGAGCTCTGCTACAACTTGGTTAAATTAAAACAATGGGGTAGATCTCAGAATTGCTTCCCTTTTCCATTCCTCTTCTCTCCTCCCTGTTTGGGAGAAGAACAGACAAGCACAAAAATTTCCCCTGGTGAACTGTGTCAGAGTTTGAGATACTTTTCTTTTTTTGTTTAGTTCTCTGTGTTGGAATTTTTCCCCATTCTAGTTGCTGGGGGGTATAATGGGCAAGTGATTAGTTGCTGGGAAACTTTAATGGTAAGTGATTAAGAAGGGACAAAGAGTTGGCTCAAAGATAGGTGCGGCTAGCTAGCCCTTATCTGAAATTCCCTGATAGCTGGGATTTTTTCCCCTCAGAACGGGCAGAGATACTAAGACTAAGACGAGTTTAAAAAGA
>VYZT01007493.1:69545-83620 GCA_013400735.1 Pomatostomus ruficeps | reverse complement strand
TTTGCAGTAAGCCATTGCACAAGAGCTGGAAAGTACAGCTGCTGTAAAGATCAGTAAGGACACTTAACACCATTACCTGTTTAATTCTTGTTTTGCTTCAGACCCTACAGCTGACAATGGGCTGAACTCAGCTCTTGGATCACCAAAGCACCTCAGGCTGTTTGCAGACTAAGGAAAATAACCAGAATGCCCTTTGTGGAGTGAGGAGTAAGACAATTTCAGAATAAAACCTGCCTTCTCTGTTTAACTTACACTAGTACTTCCTCCTATCTCATGTGACCAGCACAGAGACTCTTGAGCAATTATCTTGCCAGCAGATTAGCTTTTTCCAGGCATTATTAGCATGAGTAGTTCCTGTTTACTGCTGCCAGCAAACTGATAAAACTACTTCTGCATTAGGCTGGAGTCCCACGTGTGCCTCTAAACACACAAAAACAACGGCTGTTTTCTTCCCCAGGAAGCACAGGCTCTAAACATTCCCAAGCCATCACTGTTCTCCCACCACAGGGCAAGCACAACGCTGTTCATGGGCTGGATTAAGCCTCTCTAGGAACTTCATGATTTCTGCACTGCCTTTCAGCAGTGTCCAGTCTGAGTGCATCCATAACTCAGTGTTTGAACACGGTATAATAACAACAGCCACGATGGTCTCAGGGACCTTTTGGGTCTGAGGAAACACTCCTTAAATCTCAGCACTGTTTGTGAGACTCCTGAAATGGAGCAGCATAACCCCGGCCCACGCTGAGATAAACCAGACATAGATTGAGCTGCTCCAATTCACAGTCCTAGCAGACTGTAGATACATTTGAGGATGAAGATTCAGATGCTGTAAGGAGCAGAACCCAGGTCCAAAAGGCACAAATGGAGAGAAAGATTATCCCAGCCAACACTCAGACCTAAAAGGAGTTATCCAACAACAACATACCTCTTCAAGGGGAATATCACGGTCACCCATCTGGACTTTGTTATCTGTCCTCTGAGCCACAAACACGTGTTTGATGCTTGGACAGTTCTTCACAGCTTCATCCACAGTTGTCTTCAGCTCTACGATCCGGCCTCCCCTGACGCCCTGGTTGTATGTGATAACTGCTTTGCATCCAGCTGAAAAGAGAAGGAATTAGCAGACGTGCCAGCCTGTCTTCCAGGCCAAAATACACACACAGCTTTCATTGCTTTGGGGGAGATGTACAGGACAATGTGTGACAAGTACTCAGAACTGCTGTCAGTCAAAACCAGTCAGTGTCACTGATGAAAACACTTTAAAACCTGAGGCACACAGAAATTAAGGGTAGCTGGGACCTCCCTAAGTTATCCAGTCCACCTCCCCCACCTCAAGGCAGGGTCCACTTCAGCTAAACCACTTCCAGCTAACCCTTCAACCGTCCTAAAACACTCCAATGCCATCTGCTCTACCCACTTCCCAGCAGTCCACTCCAGTGCCTATCATGAACAAGAGGAAGTCTTTCCCAACATCCAGCCTGTCACTCACTGCAGCGTAAATCATCCATCCCTGCCTTGCACAGCTGACATGCAGAACAGCTTCTTCCCAGCTCCCTGTGTGAGGGATAACTAAAACATGTACTTGCTCTCTGCAGATTAACTCCACTAAAAAGAAGAAAAAACCATGACAATTTCTGAAAAACTTATTCCCTCATACTAGCCACAAAGAAACCGATGCTAGGACATGAGCCACTTGCTATTTCTCTCTTCTGCTGCTATTTTTAGCATCACGTTTTACCTAATCACACTGTACAAGTACTTTGGGGCTGAGAACAGCTCTGTCTGCTGGTACAAGGGCTCACAGAGCAGGGGCAGGCTGCCAGCACTTCCAGTACTATACATAAATCACAGGATCACAACTGAGAATGCAGAATTATACTGCGCAAGAGTATCAAAGAAACACTGCAATTATACTGCAAAAGAACAAATCAGGCCCTATGCCTAAGCTCTGGTTTTCCTTCCAGCTTCACTGCTGTCAAGTAATAATCCGGTGCACGCTGAATGTTAAGCATTTTATTAAGTATTCCAGGGCCAGAGGACACTGCATGTGTCATTCAGGAAAAGGCTCCTTGCTGCACTCTGCAGGGGAGAGTGAACTGTCCTGCTAGGCGAGAATGAACCAAGAAAACTCCTTCTTGCCAAGGAAACACAGGGCTGGGATATGCCCTGGAGCACTGCCACGGAGGCGTTTGTTCCCCACTCTGCATCTACTCACAGTCCAGGATCCTCCCAGCCAAGGACTCGGCGCTGAATCCAGCGAAGACCACGGTGTGAACAGCACCAATCCTGGCACAAGCCAGCATGGCTGCCACCGACAAGGGCGACACAGACATATAGATGGCCACCCTGTCCCCTTTCTGGATCCCATATTTCTTCAGGGTGTTGGCAAGGCGGCAAGTCAGATCCAGGAGTTCCCTGCGGCACAGAAGGAACGTTGTCACGCAGCTGCGCCACCTGCTTTACACGGGGTGAGCAAAGAAAAGATGAGCTTGGGCAGAGTGAGGCATCACCATCACCTCTGGACGTCGTCTCAGGAGTACAGGGCATCTTAAAGAAGGGTGGCCTGGGGCATGGTGGTAGCCAGGCTGCTCCTGCCGTTGCGGAGAGGAGAAAAAAGGGCAGAGTGGTGCTTGCTGCAGAAGGGCAGGAGAGAGAGAGCTGCAGGCGCTGCCCGGAGCTGCCAGGCTGTAAGGTGGGCACAGCAGCCAGCAAGCCAGTGGCTGTCATGCTGCCTCCAGAAATCAGAGCTCATTTCAGCCGCACACCTTTTTAATGCCTTTTTCACCCACAAGGCTCAGTCAGAAGCTACTGGGAACACAAGTGGGATAAACACAAGATGAAATGGAAGCGTTGCCCAAAGACTCCCAGCACTGTTCGTGTCGGGCAACAGCTGGAAGTGCTCCACAAGCAGGAGCTTCTCTTTGAATTGCAAGGGCAAGCAACACATTTGCATGCACGAGGAAGAAAAGGTGAAGTCTGGAGACACTTGTGTGAGGGGCAGATTTTACGAGATTCTCATCAAAGCTGGGTCACGTGCAGCCCAACAGCCTTGCAGAACAGAGGTACCGCTGCCACTCTCGCACAGAGAAACTCGGGAACACCGAGAACAGGAACAAAGGCTCTTTTCAAGGGACTCGCTGCTGTGACATGGTGACAATGGCAAAAATGTTCCTCTAAGGAATGAAAAAGCACTTTGTTCTGATGCCTGTACAGGGGAGAACACAATTGCAGGTACACCTGGGACCAAGATGCTGCCATGCACTGAACAGCTCTGTGTGCCTGCAGTGGAAGGGCCTTGGCAACAAGGGATAATGTGCCAGCTGAGGAGTGGTCTCATGCCAAGGGAGGAGGTGCAGCACAAGGTGCTCATGAGGGGCAGCGGAGCACTCCTTCTGGTGCAAATCATCAGCTCAGAGGAGCAGACTGGCAGAGTCTGCCAGGAATGACAATTGTTCCCTGGGTTCACGAACTCTCTGAGTACCAAGGCCCAGAGGGGACATCTTCTACTCTGCAGCATGTTCATCACCAACCTGCCACCTGTGAATTCTTAGGGGTTGTAACCTGTACCACCAGGGACCTCCATAACTGTTAACGAAGAAATTAATTTTGCGGGGTTTCATTCCCTAATAAGCTGTAAAGCATGAATCCTTTTCTTATGTATCCTCTTCTCCCAGACCTGGCCACAGCTACGAAACAACCCCAATTTTCAACTGGTGGCTAAGCTGCAAATGAAATGAAAAGCTGTTTCTGGTTCATCAAAAAATATTTTGTTCCTTTTTTTAAACCCTTGTCAGCTGGAAATAGGCAAAGCTGAAGTGCTCTGCTTTGGAAATGTCTTACCAAAACTGTGGGCTGAGAATAACTAATTTTTGAAGTGTCCACCCCTTGTAGTAGCTGCACCCCAGACTGAATTTCCCCCTAATCCCTTATAGTTAGAGATCAGTCTAAACTCTGAAGCACAACATTGGACACCTTTTCCCAAGCCCCTCATGACCGCGGAAGTGCACAGTCAGTTAGATTTATTATTTTGCTTTTACTGAGTTGATTGAGTGAGTCTGTGCAATGATCAATTCCCACCCAACCATTGGTTTGGTGCCTTGTCCAAAAATGCCACATTTTCTGGTCTGGAATTTATATGATGCTGCATTAAAGAAAAATCTCAATGTGGGTAAATGACAAAGAGACAAAACAAAACTAAGCTGCTCAACTGCAGAGCAGATGAAGGGAAACAAGCCCCAGACAGACAGCTGTGAGAAAGTAACATAAAAACTACTTATCTGTAATGAAAAATACTCAAGTACTTTCAGAGCTGCGGCCTCATCCAGCATACAGAAATGCCAGTGTGTTTTCTGAGCAACTCCATGACTCCTCTCGTTCCTCTTATTCAGGACTCAGTGACCACGATGGCAGAAGCTCTCATTGTTTTTTATGATTAACTCCAATTTAACATTTGCTTAATGAGAGTGTGTAAGTTGATAGACAACATGGATCAGTCTTTACCAATGGATTTATTTGTCTCTTCTTTGTATGCTCAAATGCTGGGATAGAAATGCCTTGGAGGTCTCTTGGAGGTGCAGCACGTGGGAGAATGGACACAAAGGCAATGAGAAGGTGAAGCCAAGAACTCCAGTAAAGAAATCCATGAACCCCTGAGCATCAGGTATGTCTTTTGGCTCCTGTGGCAGCAACTCAGGCTTCCCCTCCAGTTCAAGAAAGCGAGTTAGCAGAAATGCTGTGTCAGGAATCCCTCCCTTGACTCCCTCGCTCCTTCAAACACATTTTGCTGTCTAACAGGCACACGCCAGCAGGGCACACACTGCCAGTCCTTACCCCAGACACATCCTGGGGAGGAGAGAGCACCCTGCAGAGTCTCTGCACCTAAACAAACTAAGCAGGAGGAAATCATGGCCATCACTCTCCCCATGTGCTGAGCCAAGCTTGGCATCGTAGTTCCTCCATCACACAAGGTCAGAAGAGCCAGGAGTAATTGAAACCCTCAAACCCCTCCCCTGACACAGAGACAATGCCATGGAATGCTGGCCGGGAGGTGTGTTGGTAGCAGGGCACATCCAACCACCGGCCTGCACTCCCAAGGATTTCCATGCAGCCACTCAGAGCAGGGCACTGCGCTCAGCAGAGGCAGGCAGGAATAACAGGAATAACCACTGGAGAGGAACAAAGCCACGGGGCACACAGAGGGTCCCGGGGCACCCAGCTCCCTCTGGGCAGGCAGGGCAGACGGCAGGAGGATCTCAGCAGAGCCACCGCAAGAGAAGGAAATGTGCTGCAAGCAAAAGGAAGTGCTCAGCCCCTCTTGACAGAGACAGACAAGAAACAGCAGCGTCAGTTCATGGCACAACAGTCTGAGAACCCTCTGCAACAGCAAAGTGTAAGAGCTGAGAGCAAACAAGAGAACCAACTGGACAGCAGAACGCTGCTCCAGTGGGTAAAGTGTCAGAACAGTGAGAAAAGAGGAAGCAGCAACCAGCTGGACCCAGAAGGAGAGAGACCCTTTGCAAAGGAGAAAGAGCAATAGATCCGGTCTGTGCATTTAAAACAAAGCAAGCCAGGAGGAAGGCAGGTGCATTAATGAACACAAAGGACCAGTGTAGGATTCTCTGTGTCCGCTGGACGGTCGTTCGGGACAAACTGAGATCTCTATGTTGAGGTTTTAGAACATGAGGTTTATTGCAGAAGGCGTAGGGAGAGAAAGGCTTACCTGGAGCTGCAAGGCGCAGCACCAAGCAGGCCAGAGCAGAGAAGGAAGACAGCAGAGTAGAAAGAGCAGTGCAGAATGCCAGAATGAGCATTTACAATACAATAAATCATCTTCTGTGTTGAATATTCTGATTTCCATTGACCAATCTAGAATAAGCTACAAATCTTACAACATTTGCCTACAGCCTATAAGAATCATTGCATTAGCCTATGGCGTTACACTTTAAACTCCAAAAGTTGCTTTTTGGACCCTCTGATGGGTTTGCAGGGTCTTCTCTGACCCTTGGACCTGCTTGCAAGCTGAAGGCATTGTTCAATCAAGTGGGGATTACCTCCAGCCGGCCATGCTATTGTTCTCCAGTTGTTCAGTAACTGGGGTTGGGTAACTCAAAGCTTGTCTTCATTTCAATCTCACCTACAGTTTTTGCTAGGTAATCATATTTATACGTTTTCCCTATTCCAGCTTCCCCAACAGACCAGTAAGAGACATGCGAACCTGCTGCTGGACAAATGTGGTATCAGGGGTAACCAACAGGACCTATTTCGTTCTTTTTCTGTGTTATTTAGAACTTGAGTAAGAAGATTAGAGTGTTAAGGGCTAAAACTAATAATTAACTCTTGTGTCTCTCTGTATAAGCTGTGCTTCCATTTTGCCCGTAGAAAAGGCTCTGAGCCTGCTGTCTTCCAGACTCATCACTCTTTATGCAGGCATCTCCTCAGCTACCACAGCATCACTTCTAAGCACCAGACCTACAAGGCTGGCCCTCCAGCAGAGCCAGCAGATCATTGTTCAGGCCAGTCCTTCTGTTTAATCTAACAGACAGCACTCCTCTCCCTATCCTCACATCTCTGTTCAGGAACCGACAGATCCCAGATCCCTCCCCAGATACAGCTGTGCCTGTGTTTCCAGAGCCCATCACTCAGTGCGGTGTCTGGAACAACTTCTGTAAAACCCATCAGCACCACGTGGCACTTCTCTGACGCATTTCAGGGGGGTGCTTTGCAGAAACAGCTTCCCAATAAGTCTGATGTTACCTTTTGCCACAGCAAGACAGCCTGCAGCTTTCTAAACAAAGGAAGCCAGTTGTTTTTACATCCAAAAAAAAAAAAAATTTGCATCACTATCTTCTTTGGGAAGCAGACTTTTGCAAAGTTTTTGTAGACTTTTTCTTAATACATTCAATGCCATACACAGGCTTTGACAATAGCTGTTTTAGAGCCTTAGCCCAAGCCATGTTCTCTGCTGTCATGGCATGAAAGCTGGGTTGAGTATTCCCTGCAGCAACCAGTTTATTTCCTGGAACCATAGCTTGGATTAGGCTGAAACTGTGAAAATTCAGGTCAAGTATCCAAACTGGGATTAGAGCACAACAGCCCAGCCTTCCTGCAGACATCCTGATCCCAAGGCAAGGCAAACCCCTCATAAACTTTATCCAACCACTTCTCCCCCGCCTAAGACCCTCATTTCTGGTCCTTCAGCTTTCCTCTCTCCCTGCTTTCTATTTTGCGTTTTGAACATTCCCTCTGGCAGCAACATTTTCTGCACCAAAGTGATCACCCTTCTGCTGAGACCTGCAGCCCTTCTGAAAAACAGGTTAGCTCATGCATCCTGCTGCCCACTTCCCATCGCTCCCATCAACAACAGCCACGGGATTTTGCAGATCCACTGGGCCACAGGTGGATAAACTGTAGAGACAGAGAATAAGTAACTCCATGTCAGACAGGGGGAGGACTGACATAACTTTAGCTGCTGTCTTCAGCGCTTCCTGTCGTTGAACTTACAGAACCTGCAACCCAAAAGCTTCAGCCACCAACTCCATCTGCTATCTTAAGGCACAGTGCCCTTAAAAACCCAGGCCCAGAAACACACTGGGGAATTCCTCTGCAAGGTTTCATAGGCCCTGGCAATATCCACAGAGTAGGACAAAACACTCCCAGCCTGATTTGACTCTTTGACAATAAATTCAGCTGCCAGCTCACAGCAGCACAGTGCTGCTACTGATCCACTGCCCTACCAATGAGTTTTTGGTGGTTCAGCCTCTGGAGAACCAGAGAGCCTCCTGATAACTGATTTGCATGTTCTGTCCCCACTCTGCTGACTGCAGCCACCAGAGCACAGGAGGGTTGTATTCCCTGTTGTCACAAAGCAGTAAAAAACCAAGTCTCTTGCCTTCCCATTCAAAACCAGAGATAATCTGAAACTTAGCTATATTTCTGCTCAATAGAAATGAAACCCAGAGGGAGGAAAAAGCAAGAATGGCCAGTGAACTTTTTTTCCTGAAAGACTAAGTTAGAGAGACATCAGTTAGAGAGACAGGACAAAACTCGGCAGTGAAAAAGATCATCACAACTGAGTTTGTAAGGGCAGCCATCATCTCGTGGTGCAAAAACGAAATGTTTCACCTATGGCTTTGTGTATCTTTGCCCAGCAGCAGATGTCTGGATTCTTCCCCTAGCACACAGCACCTGAACTCTGCTGCACAAACACAACCCACCTTGCTGACAAGTGTGCACAGGGATGTGGGCTAACTCACGGCACAGCCCACCAGCTCTTTGCCCACAGTGGAGGCAAGCTGAGGCTTTTATTTCTGCCAAGGATGAGCTAGCTGGGACAGCACTTTCCAGTGCAGCTGTGTTTCTTGCCAATGCGTGGAGGATGTCCCACTGATGAAGGCTTTTCCCTTCCTCAGGGAGCAGAAAGCCTGTTCCAGCCCTTTTCCTGCTCAGCAACCTTCTTCCTTTGCAGGCTGTGATGGGACCAAGGCCAGCACTCAGCTATTTTCTTGTCCTTGACAACTCCCCAGGGTAGAAGGGAGAAGACCCAGGCCAGCAGCTGCATCTTTCCTTGTGTCACGCAGGGCTTATCTCTGAGGAGAAGCAGCTCACAGCAGCAAGCTTTGCAAAGCAGATAATACAAAAAACTGGTGCGTGGCAGTACGCTGCACATAATCCCTGAAGAGCCCTCTCCCAGCTGAGAATCCACGACCTTACTCAAAGCTGGTCCGTAAGGCAGTGCCCAGAGTAAAGTATTTGGCTTCCTAGAGTGCTAAGTCCTTACTCTAAGGCTGGTATCCCATCCAGACCCTGAGGAAAGGAACACCTCTCTTCTGCCGCAGACATGTCCAGCATCCCTCGACACTGAGGCTGATGTGCTCCAGGAGCCTCACCAAGGACCACTCAACCAGTATCCCAGCCCCGGGCCACTTCCTTCTCTGATATGTTTCCCCTCACAAAATTTCTAGCTCAAATAAGACACTACTGCAAAAGGTTTTCAACTAAGCTCAGTCTCAAAGGCAGGTCACTGCCAAAACAACGTGGAAAAGCTTCCTGTCCTGTGTAAAACCTGTAAAAATGCAGCCCAAACACCACAGAAAAGGCAAAAATACTCATAGAGTATCGCTGTTTTCAACAAAGCTGTTCCTGGGTTAAGGAGATAAGCAGAGAACCAAGTGACCTGTTTTACCACGTGGTAGGACCAAAGTCTCTTGAGAAACTCAAAGGCAGTCACATCTCCCCCAGAGTATCAGGCAGAAACAGAAACACAGCTTTCAAACAGAGGCAGAAGTTTGAAAACAGAGGTTGCCAACCCATCTTTCACTTGGATGTTCTCCTTTCTGGTACCAGTTACTGTGTTTCTGTAAGGCTGCGCGAAGAAGGGGTCAGTTTTCAGACACGGGTTACTTATCTCCATGTCACAGCAATCACAATTCCTCAAGCTGAAAAAGTACTACCTTCCAAATGCATTTAGGCATGGCCAGGGGAAAAAACAGCTCTGTTGCTGTTCAAAAAGGCCTTCCCCTATCTCCAGAGATTGCAGATAAGACCTTTGAGTATCTGGAGCAGCTCAACACACTTCAAATTGCAGCCTGAGGGGGAGGCTGGAGGTGCCTTGAATGAGGCTGTGCTATTTGTTAGGCTGCTCTCCTTATCGGGTTAATCTGAGCACAATTGTCACCTCTGACCTACCCCAGTTTTCATGCCTGAGGCACAAAGAGAAGAGGTAAAAGTGCATAAACCTGGGAGAAAAACACACCATGCATAAACTCCGGGAGAGAAACCTTTGGTTCCATCTCCTTGTTTACCACCAGAATGGCAAAAAAAGCAAAAACTCAAAGCATTTAGCCAAGCTACCCAGTTCATTACAACACATTTACAGCGTAACATCCTGTCAAGTAACAATACCAAGATTAAAACCAATGCACAGATTTGTATCAGATAGTGTTTATTTCTGCTGCATGGAGCACTAACCTCTCAAAGTAATTCTTAACACCCACTCCTCCCTGCTGACCACTTTCCTCACACCAATGAAGGATGTTTCCAGGAGCTTTAATAAATTCCGGGGATGAATCAGACCACCAGAATCTAATCAGACCTGAGGAGTTCTAGGAATCTCAACAAGTTCCAGAAAACATTCTGTAACAGTCTGATGCTAGGACTTTCCACATCTCCTCTGCTTTCTGATCCAGCAGATCAAACATCTGGCTCCCTGAGATTCAGCAGCTTAAACACTTGGCTCCCTAAAACATGCACTGAGGAACGTACAAGTCTGGAAGACATTTAACTCTCACTAGAGTCACAGATGATGCAAAAGGCAGGACTGTCTCCTAAATGAGGGCACATAGCAAGGAGAAAGAGAAATGTGCTTAAACCTGTCATAATCTAACAAACCCTACAATCTATAGCATCAATCACAAGTCAGCGTCACTCAGGGCAGCCTCAAGGTTGCTCTAAACTGCACTGAGGATGGGCAAGAGGAACATGGGGAGCTTAAAATCCCCCCCAGCCAGGGCTCAGTATCGCGCTGTTGACCATCAACACAAGATGTTTGCACCAAGACATTCGCTGCTCTGCTGAAACCAGAAGCTGCTCGCAGGAATTTCCCCATGCACATCTCCAGCAAGCAAAAAGAGAGGAAACTGGCAGGTGAAGAAAATCCCTTTTCCCGTTGCCCCACACTGCCAGGCCTCGTGAGAAGGTGCCATACCTGTATGTGACGTGCACTGCAGTGCCAGGTTCATCTCTCTCCCAAATCAAAGCCACTCTGTTCGGAGACTTTTCAACGTGCTGATCCAAGCAATTTACTGCAAAAAAAACCCCCAAAGGTTTAAACAAAGCCTGATCATATGCAAGGTGCTCTGTAAATTTAGCTTGGTCAAGGGCAACAGCAAGCAAGTGCAAGACGAAACATCAGGTTTTGGTTTGCTGGGCACACACTAGTGTGTAACAGAGGAACTGAGGGCATTTGCAGCTCTAGTAAAGCTTTACAACAAATTCTACACTTAATTGGCACAGCTGCCTTGGAGATGGACACCCATGAGAGGCCAGGGCCAATTCAGCTCAGCTTAGCTCCACTGCTAAGCTTCAGACAGCCCAAATCTTTCCCCTGCTCCCAGCAGCACAAAGACAAGACACCCTTTGATGTTTTTGCTCCCCAGAGCAGCATTTCACTACAGAACTCGGACAGTCTTCCCCAGCTGGCATATTTAGCACTGCACCGTTTGGATTTTCTAATTAAAGCTCATGTGAAACGTTTTTTATTCCAGGGTACAACAAAGAGCCGAATCTCAGCTAAATTAAAATACCTAAAACTGTTGGATCTATGGCAACCTCAAAGTTCAGACATCTACGAATTACCAGACCCTTGGGAAAGATTAACGCGTCTCAGGCTGTGTACTCCACCTCCTAAAATTTAAAGGTATAAAGTTACCTTTTAAAGGTGCTTCTCTCCCCCTCAACAAATTGAAGTAGAGGACTTAGGGAGAGCACCCAGCCTGAAGAAATTTACAGGACCCACAAAAGAACCCACTGCATGTCCAGTAGCGACTTGCCTGATATTTGGAGAGCATCCTTGTAAAGTATTAATTCCAAGCCCATATTACACTTTCTTACTGCACTGTAATCTTTCAAAGGCTGTTACTTTATTTCAATAGGCAACCAGTCAGGGACACTGCTGGATAACTCAGAGAAAACCTCTTTAATAACTGCTGGATTTCAGATCATGTTTTCCAGAAATATTAATACTGATGGGAAAGGATTTCATTTTTCCTGGTAAACTAAGTACAACAAAAGCTGTGTGCTGTAGGAGCTTTGGCTGTTCTGTGATCACACCACCACACACAGGGTGGGAATGAGCCCCTAAAGGTGCACAGAGAGAGAAATCCCTCTGAATTCAATGAATTCCAAAAATTTGAAAAAGCATTCTTCAGCTTTTTAAATATTTTTATTTTTAATGTAAGACTCTGCAGCAGTACTATAAAAATAAAGGAGACAAAGCAGTTTCTTAACCATCCTAATATGATACAGGAGGACAAGAGCTCTAATGGGGAATGCTTTAGGCAGTTATACACTGGTTTTCCTCTACCTGGATGCAGTTTTGTTCATTCCTGTGGCTTGGTCCACAACAAGCAGCAACTCCCACCTCCAAGCTCCGTGCAGCTACAGCCTCACACACTGTGCCATGCTACAGGGAATCACACGAAGTGGCATTCATTGCCCAGGCAACTTTTCTTACTCGTGAGCAGCCACACCGGCCTCCAGAGGGAATTTCTGCTGCAGAAAGCCCCGGCTGAGCCGAGTGGGAGCTTTAGCTCTGTGCTCAGCAAGACCTGGCAGGTGAACTAGAGCCAAATGTTATTATTTCCTTCCTGATCTTAGGCTTATGAGAGCCTTTTGCTCATTTTACAGAATAGAATTTAGTGACCTTCCCCTTACTACTACACCCTTAATGGTTTCTCCATACATTTTCTTGCTTCCTTGACAATGCTCGGAAACAATTCATCTCAGTAAAAACGCTCCCGAGAATGTGTCCTGGTGGGAAATGCAGTAGTTTGCCAGGTTATTCTCCTGGCCAGAAGTTACACTGCAATAAATCCAGAAGCACTGAAGCTCTCAGGTCCCCAAAATCGTCCTGCAAGGGCCCCCAAGCAAAAAAGCATCGGATGACTCAGTTTGCTCATGGTTCAGCTGTGCTGGGAGACGTGCACACAGGATGTTCTGGATCAGGGACCTGAACTGTTGCCATGTTTCTGCAGCCAGTGTTCAAATCAAGAGGTGAAAGGACAAAATCAGAGCCTCCTAACAGAAAAACAGCCACTTGGCTGTGGCTGAGTACTGCCTTCATCATGCTTGGAAAGAAAACCAGCAACAGCAAACCTGCTTAATTCTGTGCATCTGTTTCAGAGGTCTATGATTTCCTTTTAAAGAAACGTAAGTGGCATTTTCTGTCTGCTGAGGAACCAGACCCAAGGTCCAGCAATATCTGGATTTCAGAGACCTGACATGGGATCCAAAAGAAGGTGTTGATCTCACTCTGCAAAGGAAAAAACCAGATCCCTGAAAGCCTGTGCTCACACGAGATCTTTCTCTCAACAGGAATTAATGAAAACAAAACCCTGGCTAAAATCCTCTGATTGCTGGGTGCTGGAAGCAGGGCTGTACACACATCTCCATAAGCTTGGGATCCACTGCTGGGCATCATCCCCTGCGAGGAGACACTCTCCTATGTTCTCTGGAAGACCTGAGGAGGGTTTCCTCTTTGGCTGTCAAAAAAAAGCGGCCAGAGATGTTACAGTTACTGCACTACTGAACCAGAGCCCTCTCCCAGGAATGGGAAATGAAGGTCAGAAATGTTCATTCCTGTTAAAAAACATCACTACCGAGTGGTACCCTGGGTGGGGCAGGGGCTCACTCCCACTGGATGAAGCATGGCCACAGCACAGAAGAACCATCAAGGCAGATATGGCCTGGACAAAACTCAAAGGCAGCCAGGGCAGCCACGACAAATTTTACTCTCGTTTCATGTTGAGTGGTGAGGTTGGAAGAAGAGACTAAGATCCTCATCTTAAAGAAAAGAAAATCCCTGCAGCTTCTGCCATAAAAGCCTGGGACAGTCCCCCAGCTGTGGATCACCCTGAGCCACCACGGGGCCGGGCAGCAGCCGGCAGAACTCAAGCTGGGCATCCCAGGGACGGGGCTGAGGCCGATCGCGGCAGATCGAAGGCGGCCGCCCGCGGGGCAAGAGGCTTAGCCGGGGTTATCCCGGCTTCAGATTTTCTCCCCGCTTCCAGCACTTCGCCAATTCCCGGCTTGTTTCCTCCCAGCGCCGCCCAACCGAAATCCTCGTTTTCTCCCCCAAAGCCGGGCTCTGGAGAAAACTTCGCCCCGCGGGACGCCTCCCGTGCAGCCCCGGCGGGGATGCGCGGCCCGGGACTCCTTACCCGAGACGTTGAGGCGGCCGCCGAGGAACCAGCGGGCGGAACCGGCGGGCTCGCCGGGCTGGCAGGCCGTGTGGAAGGGACTGTCCCAGAGCAGCCACCCCCGCGCCACGTCCGCCCAGAACGCGGCGGGGTCGCGGGCCG